>PVJI01010203.1:0-61556 GCA_004026765.1 Micronycteris hirsuta
TTCAATTTCTTGGTGTTCCTCTTGTCCTTCTGGCAGCCCTATGATCCGGATATTGGGTCGTTTACAAATGTCTCTGAGGTTCCTGAGTCCCTCCTCATTTTTTTGAATTCTTGTTTCTTCCTTCTGGTCCACCCCATTGGTTTGAGATCCAACCTCCTTTTTTTTCCTGTTGGTTCCCTGTAAGTCTTCCTCCATTATCCTTATCGTATTCTTCATCTGTTCAACTATTTGCGTCCACCTATCTTCCAGTTTTGTTAACAATTTGATTACAAGCATTTTAAATTGCGCATCTGATAGGTTGACTATGTCGTCATCCGTTAGTTGTAATTTGTTCTGATCTTTCATTTTGGCCATTTTCATTCTTTTTATCTCAGTGCATTTGTGGGCTGGCAGGTGCCTGCAACCTGGGTCGCTTTTTGGATGACGTTGCCTCTGGGGGCGGGGCCTGGGAGGAAGCAATGGTGGCCTACAATCACCGCGGGCTCCCGTCACTCCTCCGCTCCCCGGTTCCCCACCACCTTTTCTGCTAGACTGGGTTCTGTTGGCTCAGCTCTGGCCTCTCTCCGGCAGTGTCGCCGGCTTGCGGGATTCACCTGTTGTTCGGGGCCACGCCCTGTTCAGGCACTGGCTGCGTGAGTCCCTCCATGAGAACTGCCTCTCACTCACTCTGTTCCTCCGCCCGGTACTGCCCCACTTACCGGCCTGGATGTTCGTCTTCTCCTACCTCCTGGGCGTCGGACTTCCCTTCAGTTTGATTCTGTCCGTTCTGGTTGTTTAATTTTTCGCTACTGCGTTTGTTGTTTAGACTCTCTGGATGTGCGGGCAGTGAGTGCAACCACCTATGCTGCCATCTTGGCGGAAGTCCTTGCCCTCTGAATTCTTTCTGGTGCTTCCCATTGGCCAAAGATGAAGGGCCAGATGATGCAGTCGGTAGAACTCCTGAGGCACAAAACAGGCTGGAGAAGGCTGGAGAATGGACCCAGCAAATAGAGACCATCAAGCACACGCTGATACACAGAACATTTTCTAGTTGCACATCTGTGGGCCAATTCGTGGATGGCAAATACACGGATATGTTTTGTGCTACAGACATGCTTCTTTTCTCAGTGTAAAGTTGCCTCTACAATTTCATCGTACTGACTGAAAACTCATAAAGAGCAGGGGTGACATCTTTAGATGTCCTGTGTCCTGCCCATGGTTCGGCCAGTTCGTATTTGATCTCTGAAAAGGGCTGCAAGGGGAAGATTTTGGAAGATCGTAATTGTCTACCAGGTGGTCAACTTTAAATTTAGCAATATACCTGTAGGTTATTCTACTCTCCTCAAGTAAGTAATCATAGACCTCTCATTTTACGTTCTATGAATTTATTTACACTTTCCTTATTGTAACCTATAAGGTCTTCATGTTGACTAGTCTAAATGTATCTTCTTAAAGAAACCACATTGCTGTACCTCCTAAGTGATTGCATTCAGCTGTGTGGCTTTGTTTTGGTTGTACTTCTTTCATTGTATTTAAAGAATACCATTAACAGTCATTGGCAGTTATAACTCCATATAAGAAAGAGTGGATTGCTTTTGGGGTAGGTATGTTGCCTGTGAAGATTTGAGCACATCTTAAAACACAGCACTAAAAGAAACTGTAGAAATCATCCATGATATCCCTGGAGATTTATCTGTAGCATCTCTATTAAGACTTCACCTCCCTCTGCCTGTGAAGAAGTTCTTGGCATTTAGAATCCTCGTTCAGGATAGAAACCAACAACGGAGAGACGGAGTCTTCCATTATAGCTGTTCATACATGCACACATTCACACAGAAAATAAACACACATATAACATATGAACATGTATGTGCCTATAGGTATGAATAGATGTGAATGTTGTTAGAATGTGTGTGTTTGTATGTGTGGCCCAGGAAGGAGAGAGCTTTCTACATCACGTCTCACTGGAAAATCTCCATGTTCTGCCCTAGGAGACGGAGCCAGAGCAGGACAAGGAGAAAGGAGGATGGAGACAGTGGGGGACTGTACACTGAGGGGGAGGCCTGACTGTGAGATGTTAGGTAAATTTATTCCAGGACTGAGCTGTATCCCTCATGGTCTCTGTGAAGCTTTGGACTTGCTCAATGTCAATGGAATATGGTCTAACAAAGACCATGACCTTATTACGAGTTCACTTCTCTATTCCTGCCTTGGAAAGCAGTAGCCTAATCAACTCGACTGGTCAACACTGCTGGTACTCCTCTCTCTCAGGATCCTTTAAAATATATATATTTTTTGAATTTAGTTTTGCCTGAAAAAAATCTGCATCCAATTTGAATGAAATTGAATATGTTTCAGGGCTCAAGCAGCATGTCTTCTCTCTGAAGCAAAATGGAGATGAATTTCAATTAGATGTTCCCATTATAATCTGTCTCCACCTGTAGTTTTCATCAAAAATTGCTAGGAAGTGTGATCTAATGTATGATCAGGATTTGCCCACCGGCAGCAATGTCCCATTTTCTTAGTAAAAAAGCACAAAATAATTAGTCTGATGCATATAGACAGCAGCTCCTTACTGCGAGTGACTTTAATTGTGGTGAGTAATATATATGGAGTTTAAAGCATTATATATTTCCCTCCCAGGAAGGCACCAATTACTAACTCCGTTGACAAAGTAACAATGTTTCACAAGATTTAATGCAAACTGAACACCACAGTCAATAGCCACTGCAAAATGTCCATTTTATGGCCTTATTTTTTGCCTGAGCTTAATTTATGGTAATTTGGTGGCAGCGTATCGTCTGAAGTATGCTCTTAACTGGAGAGTTAGTACTTGGTTATCGCATAAATCATGGCTGAATGCGTTCGCTCCATCGAATGCTCTTCCCCCTCCAACTGGAATCCTTCTCTTGTTTCCCTCTCCTCAGTCCTGCCTGCTCATTCCTGAGGCCCTCAGAGCTCAAGGTTTAGGAGGTCACTTCTGTGCAGAGGGCATCTTCCCAGTGCCGGGTAGAGTGTTTCCGGGTTTCAGAGGGAAGGGATTCAGCAAGTCTTTGTGAGATACAGGGTTTAGGTTGGCTCACCTTACGTCCTTTAAAGGAAAATAAAATTCCCCTTACCCATTTGCTGCTAAACTCTGCTAATACAACAGGCGAGTTTTGAAACTATATAGGTTGAATATTTGTCTTCAGGACAAGTTAACATGCATTTGTTTGTTTTTTTTTAATCAATTTGAAACATAGGACAAGTAAGCCAGCATGTTCCAGGCCTCCAGATAATCCACCCGGGAACCTAAATAATATGAATCTACTAACTGCATTGCAGGGTTTAGTTTACGTGACTGGTCCTCAGAGAAATACATTCGATGAGATCATTGCCTACTTATTTACAAAGATTTTTAAGTTTTAGTGGTGATTCATCCTTTTGAGAAGTGATTATGTTCTTAAATAAGTAAGTGCCACATGTCTAATTGTAGACAACTTTACTCTAAATGTTGTGGGAAGCCATGTTTTAAAAGGTTCTTCCCTTGAACCCTTATGATCATAACATAAATATTGCCACCTAATAAGGTGGATTTCGATATTCTTCTAATTCATTTATACAGCTTTTGTCCCTTAATTGTTTTATATTCTTAATAGCCAACATATATGTGTAAATTGTATGTTACCTTTATGGGCAAAACATGAATATCAGCCTCATGTTGTAGGCATTGTTATCTGAAATTTTAATAAAGAAACAAGCAAATTGAAAATTTGATCAGCTAGAGCATAGTGTTTACACTTGAACTTAGCCAAAAGGAGAAGTGATTGAACATAGGGTTTAAATATATTTTTTAACCTTTACTTTTACAAATTTCACTAATTTCCAAAGTTACTTAGGTCAGCACCCTTTCCCCCACCGCTTCGAGTGAGCTCGTTTCATTCGTTTGTGATACCAATTATAGTCACATCCTTGTTTCCATCCTGGGACCCCATGTCATCCCAAGTAATTTTAAAAGATTAACATAAGATGCTGTAAAGTTGAATGGGTTTTGATAGACACATGGTATCATTTATCAGCAGTTGTATATCATAGGGGGTAGTTTTACCTCCCTAAAAATATCCCCTGTGCTTTAGTTAGCCAACGTCTTCCTGCCAGACCCCTGGCAACCCCCTGCCTTTTTTCTGTCTCTATAGTTTTGCCTTTTACGGAATGCCTTCTAAACGTAATCAAACCGTATGAAGCCTTTTTAGATTGGCATATATGATTCATCCATGTGTTTTGTGACTTCATGGATCATTTCTTTTTGTTCCTAGATAATATTCCATTGTTTGACTGCCGTTTGATTTTTACAAAGGTGCATAAGCAATTCAATGGAGAAAGTATAGTCATTTCAGCAAACAGGGTTGGACACATTTGAACCCATTTGCAAAACATGAGCCCAAATCTCCCCCTTACACCTTGTATGAAAATCAACTCAAAATGACTTGCAAATCTAATTTTAAAATTATTAAACTTTTAGAAGAAAATCTTCGTGACCTGGGGTTAAGAAAAGTGTTTTTCATGGAACTCCGAAAGCAGGATCCATAAAAGAAGTTGAAAAACTGGAACTCATCAAAGTTAAATACCTCTGCCCTGCAAAGTATATTATTTAGAGAATGAAAAGACAGGCTACAGCCCGGGAGAGAAGATCGATGAACCGCATGCCCAACAGAGGACTTATATCCAAAATATATAAACCCCCTCAAAACCTGATGGTAAAGAAACAAGCGAACTCATTTCAACATGGGCAAAGACTGGGGCGGATGCTTCCCCAAAGAAAGCAAATGGCACTGAAAGGATGTTCAGCATCATTAACCAACAGGGAAATGAAAACGTGTAATCCTGCCCCTAAGTACTTCTCTGGACTCTCCTGTGTCTCCCTGCCTCACTTGCTCTGCATCAGCCACACATGTAGCTTTGTTCTTCCTAGAATACCCCACACAGCCTTGACCTCTACCTGAAGTGCACTCCCCTACCTGAACTAAACGCACTGCCTGAAATAACTATGCACATAGCAAGCTCTCACCTTCTCCAAACTTTGCTTCAATGTCACTGTTCTAATGAGGCCTGCTATCTCCACCTAGTTTTAAATTTCAGTCTCTCATCCTCTCTGGTTTTGTCTTGATAGCATTTGTCATCTTTCAGAAAACTATATAATGGGCTTATTATATTTATTGCTTATTGATTATTTACTAACATCTAAATCTTACGGAGACTGAGATCTTGCATTTTGTTTACTCATAAATCCCACTGCCTGGCATATAGTAGATGATCAATAAATATTATGTTTGTTTTTAAAGAAATATGGTTGTTGCCTATATTTGGATAGGATTTTGACATGATGATGTCTGAATATCAAATAGTTTCTGTGCTTTAAATTCTTAAATTTAGTGGTCAGTTGCAGGGGTAGTAGAATAACACAGTGATTTCACACAGAATCCCTCGTTCTAGGGTTTATGACTAATTATTCTGCTTTTTCAATGCTGCTTTATCTTTCTCTATCTTTCCCTCTTTCCTCCTCTTTGTTCGTGTTATTTTTTCAGTAAAAATTGAGCTAGATTGGTGGGAGTCTTCTATTTTTCTCTCAAATATGACATTTTCCTCAACTATGAGACTTTTTTTTTTAAACTCAAAAGCTTAAGGTCCTGTTATTAACTACATTTATAAAGATAGTTTATTTTTTCTAAGAAAGGGATGTTGTACCAGAGCAAGGTTTTGCCTTTTTTAGTTCACTTCAAATATGGAATCAGTACCAAGGAACCCAAGTAGGACCTGCCAGAAGGAAGCAAATGCATATTCATTTTCACTAAACAGATTTGGTAAACTTACAGACACAGAAGATTGGCCACTTTCGTTTTACCTTGTTGCTCGTGACTCCGGTTGAGCCTTTTAAATATACCTTCAGCGAGAAGAAAAGGGGGGATAAAATTGTTTTGCAAAGTGTTACTGAAAACACATATGTGAATCTCAGCTCTCAGTTCAGTTCTTAGCTCAAACTCATGTTTGAAAATACTGCTGCTGTTATTCCTTTTTTGTAAAATGAATCAAATTGCATAGGTTTAGAAAACCTATGTAAGCGGTCTTTATACTGAGAGATGGTTTGGTTAAAATGGCTATTTCTTCTTGGTGCCATATCTATCCAGAAAGCAGTGGCATGAGCACTAGCTTTGGAGCCAGAAAGTCCTGAGATTGAAGAGGTGAGAAAAGCAAACAAAATCCCTGGCTTCCTGGTAAATACCGTCTAGTGCAGGTAGATGGGTATTTAATGAAATAATCACAGTGACATGGAATTGTGAGCTCTAAGAGATGCAGAAGTAGAGCCGATGGAGGTATAGAGAGGATTAGAGAGTGGTGTCTTTCCCAGGGAGCTCAGGGCAAGTATCCCTGCGGAAGTGGTGTTGGAGTTGGGATTTGAAAGGTGAGAGTTTAGTAGGTGAAGTGAGATAAGGTTAGGAAGCATTTGGAGTCTGAGGTCACAATATTTAACAGTCTCTAAGGCAGAAAGAACCGTGGTGTGTTGACAGAACAACAATCACAAAAGGCCAACAGGGCCAAAGTAGGGAGAACAAGAACAGGGGAAAGTGGTTTGCGGTAAGACACAGGCGGTGGCTAGACCATGCATCACCTTAAGGGTGCCAATAGGAATCATGATCTAGCTTGCACAAATAACTCCTAGTAGTGCTGGGAAACCACAGGAAGGTTTTATACAAAACTCAGAATTTGGTTTCCAAAATGTCATTTCACCTGCCCACAGGTGGAAAATCAACTGGGCTCAGGGGAGCTACAGTGGAAACAGGCCAGTCAGGAAGCTATTTACTATTGGGAATAACCAGGGAAGTGATGAGCCTAAGGGGGTTCAGACCAGATGATTCAGGAGGCTCTTATAATAACCCAGGCAGGAGATGAGGGGGATTTGGACGAGAGAGGTGGTAGAGGGGATGGAGAGGGATGGCTGTGTTCTCCATATCTGTCTCATTTCTTCCGTGTCAACTGGACCAGGATAGGCTGTCCATGTAACTGATGCAATGCATTAGCTGCCTGATGCCAGTTGATATGAAATTTACTGGCGTGGCTGTCATATAATGGATCCCATTTTGGAGATCAAATCACAGTGCAGTTTTTTAAAGGACTAAGATATCCATCAGGCTCTTTCTGCGGTTTTAAGAAAGATGGCGTGATGCTATTGGGAATGACGGTGCAGATAATCTGTTAAAGCTCCAGGAAAACACCCAAAGAGGAGGGCCGCTACTCGGGAGCTGCTGCAATGGCTGGCAGCTAACACGGCAGCAGGAGGTAGGGAGGCGACAGACACACAAGGCAGATGTTCCACTGAGCTCCTCCATCTGGATGGGGCCTTTTGGTTCTACTTTTCCCAGCTGTGCAGGAAGCGTGTGCCAACAATGCATCTTCATTAGGATGAACAGGACCTTGGAGAGAGGAAAAGCAATAGCCACTTACTGAAAGCCCAGGGTCAATGAGAATCCAAAACTGTGCTGATTGCATTTGTAAGAAAGAGATGGGGCCATAATCTGTTCAGCAAGTATTGTTGTTGTTGTTTTTGAAAGGTTAAATATTGGCAGTATTAAGGGAAACCATCTAATCCTAAGCGGCACCAACAATACAGGCATGGAATGTGTTAATAATAGCTTCCATTTGAATACTCCACTCCTTTCTTCTCACTTCTCAGATCTCATTTCCTCCAACTCCCCCCTTGGCTACAATGACCACCATGTATATCCAGCACAATGACCTCCTGATTGTTCCTTGAAGCCCCAAGCATGTTGCTGTCCCATTAAATCTGTGCTTGCTATCCCCTGTCTGGAATTTTCTTCTTCCACACAGGTGCATGGCTCGCTCTGACACTTTAATAGGTCTCCATTCAAATTCACCCCCTAAGGGAAACCTTGCTCGATCACCTTGCTCGGTTACCCTCATTCCCAGTAGTCCTTTTTGTTACTCTCTAGCCTTTCACACTACTCTTGTTCCTCTACATGGTTCCCTGCACTGTCTGCTTTATAAAGGGCACACATTTGGTTATCTCCCCACATAGAATACAAGCTCAACAATGCAAAGAGTTTGAGTCTTCTTCACTGTGTTATCCCCGGTAGCTAGCATGACATCTGCACAGAATAGGCCTGCAAGATGTACAGCGATGAACGACCAGGTGGATCTCATGGAATGTTCACAGCACAGACTGAGAAGCAGCTTTTACTGTTACCCAATTTGACAGAGGAGGAAACGAGATTAAGCATTTATACAAAATCAAACACCTATTGATTACAGAGATGGATCTCTTTACTTAAGCCTTTCTGCCCCATTTTAATCTCTGAGTTTTCTCTGTATCATGTCAGCTGGAGGGAAGGATCAGAAAGTGCTACTTACCTTGTTATCAAAGCTGTCTTTTTGCCAGGCCAGAGAGCATAATACAAAGAGAGGGTGACAGTGTGGGTGCTGTCTAGGTATAAGAAAACCCTTTTGAGATGGAAGGTAGGAATGGGCGAAAAAATTTTATGATCTGAATGTTTGTGTCCCCTCAAAATTCGTATGTTGAAATCCTGCCACCAAAATGACAGAGGGGACAGGGCCTTTGAAAGATAATGAGGTTTTGATGAGGTCGTGAGGGTGGAGCCCTTAGGTAAGATTAAGTTCTCCTTTCATAAGAAGAGACCATGCTCATACCCTGCCCGTGTCTCTGTCTCTTGTTGTCTCTCTATCTGTCTCTCTCTCTGCATATGAAGATGTGAAAACACAGCAGGAGAGCTCTCACTAGGAACCGAATCTGCCAGCACCTTGATCTTGGACTTCTCAGCCTCCAGAGCTGTGAGAAATACCTGCTTGTTGGGGAAGCCACCCAGTCAGTGATATTCTGTCGTAGCAGCCCAACCTGACTGAGACAAGAATACTCTCCCAGCATTGATGCTCAAGGTCGTCCCTATTTTGAGCAGGATGAGAGAGAGTGTATATGTCTCCAAGAGGACACATGGACTGATGCTTCTTCTGAGTAGCCAACAATGGCTTTTTTGAACAAAGGGCCAATGAGAGAAACTCAAGACAAATGTCCAGGAGATTTTCAGCCTCTAGCAAGAGTGCACCAAGAAGGAAAACTGTAAGCTCCGAGTCTCCCAAAAATGAAACTCTGACCTAGGATTTCCTTCTCTTGTGTTCTGTGTGGTCTGAGGCAGAGAGGGGCGGCCCCAAGGAGGATTCAGTGATGTGAGACTCTGTGTCAGTTACTGTGGGAAACCTCAAAGCTTGCAAATGGGGACAACCATGGACCCCGGCTCCCTAAAGCCAGGTGTGTGCTGTAATCCATTTGCGGGGCTGTGCTCCACATCAGGTTCAATGCTTCCAGCCACGGTATCATGTTTCTTTCCGTGTGCTGAGTTAGCTTTTGTGGAAAACCGGACCCATTTTGCACAAACAGATCTACATGGCTTAGGCTTAACTTCTTTGTGAGATTTTACTGTGAGTGGCCATTTTTTGGTTTATCGGTTGCAGACATAGTTCTTCTTTGTTAACAAGCACATTATCAATTTATACTCAGTTGAAATGATTTTGCCAGCATAAAAACTTTGAACTGTAGGTGTGGTAAGCAATATGCAAAAGTAAAATGAGGACTTCGTAATGAAACTTGGATAAACTTGAATGCTAGAAGAATGGGATATTCTGGGTAATGAAATATTTTTATTTTGGGTTAGCTGAGGGTTAGGCATCCTTTCCCTTTTTTTCAACTCTGAAAATCTTAAATAATGTTTGCGTTTACTCTTCTGTGATTAAAAACAGTATATTATACCTGATGAGATCTACTTTTAATTAAAAATCTTATAGTACATTAGGTAAGTCATTCCAATTTATCAATTTTCATTGATTACAGTAGTTGGAAGATTGGCCTAAATGTTGGCTGATTTTGTCATACCTAGAATTAAAAAAATTCACCTTTATAAATATTCTAAGTTTCAGTTAAATGGGAAAATCCTAGCTAGTGGAAAGTTAAAGTAGTTTGAATTTCAAAGCTCCTCTCTGTTTTTGTATTTTCCCTATGAAAGGCTGATATTTCCCCTTATAACCTTTTCTTTTTAAATATCAATTTAACATCTCCACAATATTATAATTCCTTTATTTTAGTGATATTCCCAACTTCTAATAATGTCCTGGGACTTCAGTTTTAATTGTAGTTGTTACATTGGCTCTCTTGGTTTAAGCCACTTTAAACCAAAAATTGACACCCTAGTCCCCCTCCCCTTTGAATGCGATAAAGAGAATCAAGATGATTGGTTTAGAAGAACAAAAAAGGGAAATATCCAAATAAAACAAGACACACAATTAACAACATTTGTAATCTTGATCTTAATGTGTGTTATCTATCATCTTAGTTTTATTGAACAAATCTTTATATGGAACTCACCGTATTCCAGGCACTGTTCGAAGGGTAGAATAGACCTTAAATCCCTCTGTTAATCTTTATAATGCCCCTAGGAGGGAGTTCCTCTCATCTCCATTCCGTACATTAGAAAACGAGTCACAGAGAGGTTATGTGATTTTCCCAAGGTCACACTCCTAATAAAAGAAAGATCTATGATTTGAACCTCCCAGAATACATGCTTGGAACTCTTGTACCATGCTGCCAGTCTTGGTGGCTGAAAAGACAGCCGTGGTCAAAATGTCAACTGCCAGTACCTGTTACTGTTGGGGACTACTAATGTCTGGAGGTAGATAAGTTTTATGACTTACTTCTCTTCCCTAAGGAATGTATAACAAATACTTTATAAGTATGTGCATTTATGCATGTGACACACACACATGCTACAATAAATTTTATTGTACATTATATTGTACATTATAGTGTGGGCATTTCCTTACAATTTGTCCTCTTCAAGGATGCAGGCATTTCTGGATCATTGTGGAGGAGGCTAGTGGAAATGTCCCGGTCCTGATCAATTTGTTGTTCTTATTTCTTTTGGCCTCCCTTCACCTGTGGGTGCTGATTATTTATGTGTTTCATGCTTCCCCACATTCTATTTGAATCCGTGATATACTCCTGCTTCACTGACATCGCGGTTGATTGATTAGAGCCAAAAAAGTCAGCCCGCCTGCAGCGACTCAGCCTTCTTTGTGAACTAGATCAGAAAAGCCAAAATTCTCTTTATGACTTAGATGTGACTAAACACGCAGCTTTCTTCATTTCCTTTAACGGGTCTGATATTACTCTCATGTTTCTCTTTTAGTTTTCTCTCTAGTGGAGGGAATGAAAAAAACATAAACTTTCCATTCCTGTTAACTGGGATTCCTGTAGTTGGAGACCATCTCCTGTAGATACAGGTATAGTCATTTCAGAGCTGACACTAACCTGTCAGGGCTGTTGGTCCGTGGCTGATTCCCACAGTGGCAAATGTCTGGTTTGGTCCCTAGGCATGCTGGCATCTGCCGTGGGCCATGGACCCCCCTATCTTTATCTCTGGTTGTGGGGTCCCACTTTCTGAGGTCTCCTTGTTCTGAGCACTGGTCTTCTCTTGTCACCTGTCCCTAGAAACACCTACAACAGAACATCACAGTAGGAATTTTTAAAGGTAAGAAGATGTTATAGATGCTCCTTAACTAGGGAACTGGACTAAAATGAAGCCTATTGAAAGGAGAGGGATCTTTCAGCCAAGTCAAAATAGAATGGGGTCAAAATATTGAGAAGAGAGCATTTGGTGAGACTTTCTTTAGAGAATGTTACATCAAACCCTGTATTAGTCACAGTTCTCCAGGGAAAAAAAGCCATTAAGATGCAGGTAGACAGGCAGACAGACAGACAGATAGACAGATGGATTCGTTTTAAGGAACTGGCTCATGTAACTCATGAGCTCACAGCTGGGAGCCCTGTGGGTCTCACTTGCATCAGAAAGAAGGATCTGGAGAAACCCCATGAAAGGCAGAGAGAGCTGCCGGAAGACTGACTGCATTTAGGGAACCACGTCATATCCCCTAAAGGCCAAACAAGGTGTACCTTTTCCCCAGACCAAATGTGGTCCATGAAGATCAGACCTGTCCCTGGCCTGTTTCAGGTTCTACCCGGGAGGAGAGGAAGAACTTCCAGGGGTGGGAGTCTGTGTGCAGAGCTGCGCTGAGAGCCACCCCAGAGGAGAAATCGCATCCATGCCCTTGGAGCTGTCCCCTGATGCGCCCAGAGTGGAAGGAGGCTCTGAACCCCCCACAGAGCACCCCGCTTAAATACATGCCAGGCCCACAGAACATGTGCTTTCTTTGTCCCTTTCATGTCACGTGGATGGTGGTGCCCTGATGAGCACTCTGGTTTTTTTCTGAGAAGCTTCTGGGCTCGTCAGCTATCTCTATGGAAATGGGCACCTGCATGCCGTGTTCTCAAATCCAGCAAAACTCTCCGGGTCGTTCTGGGCCTGTTTGTCCCTTGAAGGTGGTAGCTCGCTGGGACACGCCCATCCTTCTCTTTTTGTTCTTTATCTACTCCCCATTAGTGGCAGAATCTTAATGCAGACAGGATGCAGGGAACTGAGGGTATTTTAGCAAAACCAAAAAAAAAAAAAAAAAAACATTGGGGGGAGATAACCTTAGGGCTGTTTCTTCAGAGGGGCTTCTCTCCCTCGTTCGGCCGTATCAGTGGGATTTCTGGGCTTGCCTCGCTGTGGAGGATTGGGTAGGACCCTCATTGCACTAAGACCTAAACTCATGTGTGTCTGCTGCATTACACAACTGATTTCTCTCCTTTGATCTGTCTGCCGATCCCTTTTCTTTTCCTTTTTTGATTTAATAATCATAAGGTTACTTTTCAGAAGAATTAGCTGATTTCCGTGCTTTGCACACTTTCCTATCAGTTGTTTGTACAAGCCAGAATCAATCACTGGACTCAAAGGAGTGGGTAAGCTGGACACTAACCGTATTATATTGTTTAAAGATGCATGCAGGAAATAAAATCCTGGCTTCCCTGCAGATGAAAAAATACATGAATATTGGATCAGAGATATTTCTAATAACCTCAGCATTTTGTCTCCATAGATAGCGGAGTGAGTTTCTTTTTCCTAGTGGGGGGATAGAGGCAATTTTTTTCGTAAAGATGTTAATTGTGTAATTTGACTTTTTAAAAATAAGATGCTAGATGTAATGTCTGTACATGCACTTTCATTAAACACTCTTTTCCATCAGATATATTTAAAGGTTCTTGTTTGGGTGAAGTCAGATTTGTCAGCTCTTCAATCAGTTTGTAGTACATTGTAAAAGAATATACTCAAAACAGAGCTAAGCTGTCAAGCTGTGACAACTTTGAATGAGGAAGATTTTCAAAAATTATGAGTGAGATATTTTTAATGTCTCCTTGACATCCACAGCCCTATTCAAAATACTTCATCAGAGGCATGTGCTTTAAAACGTACTTGAAAATTAATGTGAGGAGGGCGATTTGTCAGTCTTTGTCTTGGCAGAGTGGCACTGACAGTCACAGAGCCTTTGCATGAACGCTGCCCCGAATCTCCCCGCCCGGGTGCTGCCAGATGCCGTGAAGACAGAGTGACCTCTCCCAGGTGCCGCGAGGAGAGCCTCCAGCAAAGCAGAAACAGAAGAGGCTTGATTCCAAGTCCTGTTGATACCTGTCTGAGCCGGTGGCGAGTGGCAAACTCCATTTGTCCTTTGCCAGGAGAATCGTATGATTTAGTGATTCTTTAAAGGGGCCATTTCATCCTTAGCTGTGAGTCAGGGATGTGAGCTATTTGTCCTGACTCTAGCTCATAATACAGAAGACGATGGCAAGGAGACAATGCACTGGCTATTTATTTTAAAGAAGTGTCTTAGGGGGCGAAGCCATATCATAGGCCTGGGGCTGTTCTGCGTTTGCTACCTCTTAATGCAAAGAAACCTTTCTGGCAGCAACCTGCAAGACCCTCCAGGAGCACCGCTGGGAAGAGGCTAAGCATGAATCATATTAAGCCATGGACTTTCATATGTCCCTTCTCATGGCTTCTCAGTGGCTGTGAAATGCATGTGTTGTATGCCCGTCTGCAGTCCAAGTTTAAGAAATAGAGGTGGATGTGTGTACACAATACTGGGGAGTAAAGAGGAAACTTTAAATGAGATTTGATGTTACTCCTCTCTTTCATTTGCATAGTGTCACTGGTCTTTCCAGCTTCCCCGCCCCCTACCCCACCCCCTACCAAGGGAAATTCACAGTGAACATTGAACATAAACAACAGCGTCACAGCACTTAAACTCAGGAAGCTGGGGACCAGATTCCAAAAGCCAAAGTAAATGCAGGCCACTGCTGTCTCTTAACCCTGCTGGCTTCTCTTCTGTGTTACAAGAAGCAGGGAAGGGACAACAGGGCTTGAAGCTGTGGAGGCAACAGCGGGCTTCATGACAAGGGTGACCTGCAGGGCAGCTGTTTCAGTGGTGGTGGGGGGGATGGGCAGCAAGCCCGGTGGAGTAGGTTGAGAAGTGCCCGAGAGGCAAGAATATGGTGGTGAGCCAGTGTTGGCATACTTTACCTACTCTCATTGTTCTGCAGCCAACCAATCAGGAAGAAAGGGCGGTAGAAAGGTTCAGGACTCTACCTGGAATTGTACATCTAATGAGTGGCAGACGCAGGATTCAAGCACATAAATGGCTGCCCTGCAGGACTGAACTCTTAACTGTGGTTAATTTTTCCGCCACGTTCATCCAGGCTGTGGGTATGTGGCCACCGACAGAACAGAGAGCTGCCTTGGTCCTGGGGCGTGCCGAGCACATTTGTGGCCATAGATACTGTACAAAAGAGATACCTTCCATATTTTGTTTAGCCGCACAGAAATATGACACAGAAGAGGGAAGGAATTTTGATTCTTAATTCAGTTATTTTTAGCTGGACTTGCCATTGTCACAATTGTCTCATTTGCCCCAGCCCTCCGATATCAATGGAAGAAAATACACTGTTTTAGTGGCTTGCTGTCCCTTATCTGGGCACCTATAATGATATAGTATTTTGCTATGTCACTTGTATATTCTATCTGTAGCTTTTAGGATAAAAGAATAATAGAGACAATTAGTTCTGCTAAATGCATCTTGGAGCCGTGTGCTAGCTTATCTATGGATTTTCTCCTTGGATGTTTAAATATTCCCCCTGCAATTTAGGTTTCATCAAACAAAGGAGATCTGATCTGAGATAATTCTCTTGGTAAGAAAACAATTGTTGCTGCAATCTGCCATTCACCCAGAGCCATTGATCCCAGGATAAACATTCATTTATCAGAGAATTCGAAGTAAAACACGACATATGCTGTCGTTTATAACAAACCGATGGGCAGAACTGCTGCATCTTCCTGGGTTCTCCTCTCCAAGCGTTGTTTCGTTTACTTGGGTGAAAATTACTGTCAAATATCAGCTCCATCTTTGGCTACTGCCCTTAATTCCAAGTACAAGCTGGTTAACTTTTTGTAAAGTCAGCCCATCGTCTTAACCTCACTGCACTGTTATGTTTATTTAAAATTGTCTTTTAAGAGCATCATGAATGTTGAAATGGTCTCTTTTTATAAGCCACTCCATCCTTTGGGGCCAGTTCCATTGTGTGATGTGCTAGGAAGTTGCTTGGGAGGAGCTCAGTCGCCTGGACTGTGACATTGACCTTGCGTGGTGACCTTCTTGCAGCAAACATATAATCATCTCTGAAAGCAATAGTCCAGGTGTAAAGAGGTCGTGGCCCTGCTGAAATGCCTTTCATCAGAGCTGTTACTGGGTTTTGCAGCCTGCACGGAGCAGGCAAAATGACCATGGGATGATAATTAAACGGTGTCTTTATTATTTCAGAGAGGAGGAAAGTTTGCAGTCTGGTGATTGTGAAGCCTCTGAATTGGAGATTAAAAAGGAAAATGCAACATAAAGCACTTGTGCAAGCACAGATTTCCTCCTTTCATTTTTTAAGTGTAGAGGATATTTTTTTTCCCTTGACTAATGAGTGTCTTGTAGGACAAGAGGCTCTTGACTGAAGGTTGGCATTGCGATCCTTCCTGTCTAGCAGCAGCCTTAGCAGATTGTACAAAGGAGGCCACCCCTTAGTAACCAAAGTTCAAAACCAAGGTTTCTCTCTCCGAATGGTGTTTGGAGCCTCTGGAAAATGCAACAGATGGGTACCTCAAGTTTACATTCTTTTGATAATGATTAAGGATTTTCTCCTTAAGATGAAGGAAATAAAACTTTCACGGATGGTCTTTGAAGATGACAGGTGAATCTATGAGGAAATTATACATTTTTTGTGAGATTCATTTGAAAACAAATGGTTTTTGCTTCTCTGTACTATACGATCTGACTTTTCTGTGCTTTAATAACAGTTTTCACTTGAGTTCACATAAAACTCAGAAAGAGGCTATAGTTCTAAATAAGAGTCTGTGCATTATTTGTACTTTTTTTTTTTTTAAGATTTTATTTATTTATTTTCAGAGAGAGGAGAAGGGAGGGAGAAAGAACAATGTATGGTTGCCTCTCACATGGCCCTCACTGGGGACCTGGCCTGCAACCCAGGCATGTGCCCCGACTGGGAATCGAACCGGGACCCTCTGGTTCCCAGCCCACGCCCAATCCACTGAGCTACACCAGCCGGGCCGTTATTTGTATTTTTATTATGCTGAAAAACTTTAACAAAAGATTTTTGAATCTCTGGTGAGAAGAATATTGATGGTCCCAACTGAATTTTTATTTTTTTCCTATTTTTTATTTTTAAAATATTGATTTTATTTTTAGAGAGAGGGGAAGGGAGGGAGAAAAAGGAAAGAAACATCAATGTGCGGTTGTCTCTCATGCGCCCCCTACTGGGGCCCCGGCCTGCAACCCAGGCATGTGCCCTGACTGGGAATCAAACCAGCAACACTTTGGTTCACAGGCCAGCGTTCAGTCCACTGAGCCACACCAGCCAGGGCTGAATTTTTATTTATCATTACTTTCTTGGTCATACAGAATATCACCCCTCAAGCAGAAGAAAAAAATAAAAACCCACCAAGGACCCACATGACAATAGTGCCAGTCATATGTTTGTCTGCTAGTTTTCTCATCTGTAATCTGGATCGGATTAGGATAAATTCCATAAACATCAACTGTGAATATATTTTGTTAATTCCTAATAAATTCTTGCTTTCCCCATGTCATTAAGGAATTGTTTGGAAACCTCCCATTGTGGTAGGTCCTTCAGGCATTTCCAGGGAATTGCTACCCCATGGTGTTACTACCCGGAGGAAGGCTATCTTAAATAGATTCACCTTTGGTTATGCTCAATGTATAGTCTAATGTGATGCTTATTACATGTATGGATAAAATTTGCCATTTAGGTAGGGCACCTATGCTTTACTAATTCCGTAGTCACATACCTAGTAACTTTAATGTCTTTATAGAATCTGAAAGAGTACCTTGTGTAATATTCTTGGTTAATATCTGGAGGAAGATTTTATATATTATAAACTCTCAGCAATTATTGATTGGACCAGAGAAGGCTGAGGAATTCTAGAGTGGCAAATTTGTACTAAGTATATATAAATAAAACATCATATAGAACCACAGATTTTTTTAAGCTCCAGAAAGGACTTTTTATATCATCAGTGTATTTTGTAGTTTGGATGGTATACTGAATATGGATGGAAAAAAATCAATATGAAATGCATTTTATTTAAATTAAAAAATGTGCATCGTATTCAAATGCACTGGCTCAACGGTGGCACTAAAACAATCTAAAAGTTGTTAATTCTTCTGTATGTGAAATGAGGTGACATCTACTATGTGCCAGAGTTCCAGGTTGCTGGCTGCCTTTGCCTTCTGATAGACGTGAGAATTCAGCAAAATGTGGTCTGTGAGATGGGAAATCAGGGATTTGTAAGATTATTTCTAGTAGAAAAGTTACATTTCTTTATGAATACCATTAGAGGCCCATTGTTTGCTTTCTCTTATTCTTATTTTCCTCTTAGAATTTAGAGGAGTTAACAACAAAAAAAGGCTTTTAGATTTTTACCTTTAAGGAACTAGTCATAAATCTACATATATTAGGCTTCTTACGGTTGTATTTGCATAACTGATTTGAAAGCAACATTTGTTACAAACTTACGTCTTGATGCTATTATCCCTTGGCAATTAATTCCAACCGCTGTGAAGTGTCAAGGATGATCTGTGTCTAGTATGACCCTTGTTCTTCTCCCTCGTCGAAGTAGAAGGCACTGGGTAAGCACTTACAGATTCCAGGAAGTTGGGAAATACATACTTACTATTTCTCGTGATTGCTTATTTCTCGCCCCTGTCCCTGTGGAGTTAAAAGCTTCCCCAGCTGTTGGGTGCCTCCACTCTGCTCTTCTTTTGGTATTTCCTATGGCCACCAGTAAAGTTAAATCCTAAAATTCGTATCTGATCATGGACCTTCATTGTCCTCTAGTTTATATATTTAGAGAGGCCTATCCCACATTCCCTCTTCCCTGCCCCCCAGCCACAGCGCAGCTCAAATAATGTAATTCTCAACCAGTATCCTTGGCTTCAGAGCATCGATCACTACCTGTTATGATATGTACTTATTTATTGTCTTCACACAGCACAATCTTCACAGTTCCCTACCTCGAATGGACTGTCCATGAGGGCAGCGGCCTTGTTCCCTGTCCTGGGATTGGATCTGGCACATAGCAGGTGCTCAGCAAACATTTACTTAGAAACAAAATGCATTTTCTTTCAAGGCATGCTGTATCTCAACATTCCTTCTCCTGCCTTGTAGTGCTGCTGTTGGACCATAGCAGGGTGTGTTATTCCTCATTTATTAACCCAGATATAAGTATTTTCCTGTTTGGGTACAACGTGTGATATGTTAATTCTATGGTCGGAGATCCCCGTGGTTAAAGAGGCATTCATGAGAAATAATCAGTACACATGACAATATTTGTGTTAAGCTCTTTTTTCTATGACAATAATTTCTTTAGAAATGTTGCTTTCCCTAATCTTCCAATCTGCCGTAAGATTATCTGTGAAATTGCTACAAGATTTGCTTGTGGTCTCCGGGTGTGGGGGTAGAAGCATAAAAATTACACTAGGGTATGTTAGAAAAATACATGAGGATTAACTTGTTGTTTTTGTTTTGATCTATAAGTAGTTTAAATTCATACTGGCCTCTGCCATCTGTGGGAGAGATCCATAGGTAAATTTGTGCTTTTCATGATAGAAGCTCTCAGGAGTCTTAACATGCATGTCCAGATGGGAAAGGCCAAGTTGCCTTTTTGCCCCTTAGAGATGCAGGACAAAGCAGCTGACCAGTATCACCTAGAATTTTATATCATACAAACCTACACTCCTTGTGTTGACAAGGGTTTGCCTCTATTTTAGCAGTTTCCTGCCAGTTCCTCCAGAAATGAAGGGTTCGTTCACATAAGGCAGTCTCGAGATTATTGATATAATCACAAATTGAAATGGGACCCTGAGCTCTCTGTTCACAGAAAAGCCTGCCTCACTCTCCCTGTAGTTGAAGTGATTAACGATGCTATAGCATTAGGGGAAAATGATACGCCTATAATTATAGGAAGCCACAGGAGGGAGAAACCCTCTCTGATAGTGGTCTTTGAAGCCACTCAAGTTATTTGAGTCTGAGCCATGGCAGGGGGCGCAGGGTGGGGACAGGGAGAAAAAAGTATGACAAATATATTTTTTTTAACAAAGAAGAGAAAATCTGAATATGTGGGAGTGATTGTGTTTGAGGGGGAGACTATGTACGTGAGAAAGAAAATAAAAAATCAGATTGGGGTCATGACCAGCTAAGGGCTAGGAGGAGTGATTCCGCAGTTACACAACCACTGTAAGGGAACACTGACCCTCCCTCCGGCTGTCTCTGTCCCTATTGTTCTTCTCATTTCACCCTCCTCTCTAATCTGTCATACGGAGATGGTATTTCTCACCATCTTTGTGGGGCACAAGGACACAGACAGACTTTACTGAAAAGATGAAATCCTATGTAAATATAAACAATGGTATGGAATAAAGTGATTCTAATTGCTAACCACCCCATTCTTTTGGTGTTTGTGAAAATATAAGCCTCCTTAAAACCAGGAGCATTTAGGGTTCGTGTGCATTTCAGAATCATCTTGTCAAGCTTCTGTCTTGCTTTGTTTCCGACCCTGGCCTTGGGCACCCACTTTCAGGAGATTGGCTGGCACCTCTGGCTGCCTGGGAACAGTTGACACCGCTGGGCCGCGGAGGATGTGAATACAAACTGGCCGCCCAATTCCCTCCCTGACCACTTGGTGCCGCTCTAGCTTTAAGAACGGCTCGGCCCAGCCTAATCCTGGGAACCAGCTTCCTCCTGGGTTGGCTTCTGTGGTTTCAAAGACAGTCATTGTTTTGAAGAAGGTCATTTGGAGAGCTGATGTGATTAGAATGTGTACAGCAAGTTGCATTCCAGGTGCTTTGTGTGTGAACACTTAGGTGTTATTACCAGCATTAATTATCCCAGGGACATGTAGCAAACACAGGTGGGCCCTTGTTGGTTCATTTATTTGAAAAGCAAGGCTCTGAAGAATGCAAAGCGCCAGGCAGCCACCCGGGGCCTTTAACCGCAAGTTTCAATGTGGGGATAGGCTACAGCCCTCCCTTCTCCCCACCTAGTCTATTTATAGATTGGGCGTTATAGAAAGAAAATCGGTTCAATGTTAGTTCCTCTGCAATATGTCACACACACACACGCACAGATACAGACACAGAGACACACAGATACACACAGGCATCTACAGTAGAAACAGAAAGAATTTAAAACTGCTGCTGTTGAGTCAGCTCTCAGACATTCAGTAGTTTCAGGGTTTTAAACAAAATTTCATCCACACGCTCCTTACTTGTATAACTTTTTAATTCATCACCAAGAAGGACATTTTCCTTCACAGAAAGAACCGTCTTTCAAATGTGCTAACTACCTTCTAGTGTTATCCAAAATGTTACTCAAATGACATGTTACCCAAAATGATACCGCTTCTCCCCCCGCCCCCACCCCTTTCTCTTCTGGGACCGAAAGGGATCGAGATCGAGGAAGGAGCCTGTGCGTAGGGTGTTTCCTGTTTCGAGATGCTGTTCCCAACCGGAGGACCTGGCATCACGTGGCTGAAGGTCTTGCGTAGTGTTTTCACCGGAGCCTGGGGGCGGGGCTTGCCCACTTCCCAAGATGCTACGAGAGCGATGCTTTTCTGACTCACCAATTTGGAAAGGCTAGAAAAGCCTGCCGTTAAGAAATGTCTTTGCCATTGATTGCGTGTAAAACCTCAACCTGTGATTTTCTTTTCTTTTTTTTTCTGTCTGACGCATTTATAGGACCTGCTCTGCCTTGTTTATGCCCGGGTAGAGGAGTGGAACCGGCCCCAGGCAAAGTTGAGATGCTGGCAAACACTGCTTCTGAGCCCCTTCTGATTTCACCGCTGACCTGTCCCTCCTCTGACCCTAAACCTTCCTGTTTCCCCTTCAATCGTCTCCGTTTTGAGTTTCATTGCCTCTGGCATTGGGTCTGTCAACTTTGGGTTGTCCTAGGGTTTGGGGGTCTGGGCATTCTGTTAGGACCCTGATCTGCCATTTCCTTGCTGTGTAAGTTTAGGCAAATTATCTGACTCTCTTGCACTTCATGGGCCCATCTGTAGACAGGGCTATTTTTGAGCAGTACACTACCTGTCTGGCATCAGAATGATCAAGCACTTAAGGTACCTGTTAACAGTGAAGTTTTCTGCAACTTACTCTAGATAACTGACTTGGAGTCTTCCAGGCTTCGTGGTCCTTGTTTGAGAACTTGGGGAATGAGAGTTCTACCTCATCTGCCTGTTACTGGGAGGCTGCAGGTTAAGAGCGTCATGCAGCAGGTGCTCAGCGAGGGTTCCTTTGCTGCCTTCATTGACAACAGTGAGCTACCTGGGATTCCAGTAGACTGCAAAGTCCAGGGGCGCAGCCAGCCTCTCTGGCGGTCCTTGCTATAGCCCCAGCAACTAGCACAGTTCCTGACCCGGGACTTACTACCTGTTGAGGCAAAGGAGAGACCTATCAGGAAAAAAGTAAGGGCCGACTGTGAGATCTGGGTCAGAAGTGTTCACACCTGGAGTTGGGCGTGGGCAAGTGGAAGGTGGAGGGGAATAGGGGCCCAGCTCCTCCTGGAAGCCTCGTGCCTGGGGCTGGCTCCACCCCACCCAAGGAGGGCGTGGGCGCGTGGCTTGTTCACCCCGAGGTCTGAACTCTGCAGGCCGCTGAGTCAGCGCCGTGTGGTGACACAGTATGTCCACAGGAAGCTGCCAGCCACACACACCCAGGAGACAAGAGAGTACCTTCAGGGGTTCTCTGATCATCCTAAGAGGATCCTGCACCGAGTGAATGAAGAGAGAAAGCAGGACCTGTGTACAAGCACCCTGAGTGTCCACAGACACCGTGTTGAGGACTTTTGGCTGCTTGCCCTAAGTTTCTCTACAAATTCTTAATGTTTATTCAGGAGCCTTTGGCGGAGAGAGAAGGTGTTAGTGCCATGGCCTTTTGTCGTTTGATTGAGCTTGTGGACTCAGCAACGTTAATGATACAAGGACGAGAAGCCAATGATGTAAGGAAAGCAGCAGTTTACGCAAACGCCAGAGGCTATCACAGCCCTTGGCGTCAGAAACAGAAGGTGAGTGCAGTGCTCCTCTCCAATTCAAGGTACGTGAGCATTTGTGGAACACTTTTGGATGACGCTGAAAAAATGACCAGCATGTTGTTTTGCTCCATGGGCATGGGCCATTGTTTACTGAAACTGAGAAGGTTCCTGTGATTTGTTAGGAAGCAGGAGTTGCCTTAGAGATTTCTCTTCCCCAGCCCACGGAGGTGCATGTAATTTACACATAATACAGTTCACCCATTGGAGTGCAGAGTTCGAATTTGGTAACTGTATACAGTGGTGTAACCGCCACCACCACAGGCAAGACAGAAGAACGTTTTCGTCACCCTGCAGTCCGCCCTGGTCTGTAGCCTCGGACAACCCCTGATCTGATTTTCACCACTGGAGTTTTATCTTACTTAGAATATCATATAAATGGACTCCTCCAGTGTGCGGTCTTTCGTATTTGACTATTTCCCTCCGAGCTGTGTTTTAGAGATTTGTCCGTGTTGTGAATGAACTATTTTGTTTCAATTTATTGCTGAGTAGTATTACATTGTATGAATATATGACCTGTTGATGGACATTTAGGGGGTTTCCAGTTTTTGGCTATTACAGATAAAGCGGTTGTGGGCATTTGTGTACAGAAAAAGAATTCAAGGGCCTTAGAAGCACTTCCCAATTAAGGAGAAGGAGAAAAGGGTTCTCTCATCAAAATATAATGGCACTTAAATTAGTATGGGTACTAAGTGATTCTGTATAAGTGATTAGGGGAACTTTAAAAAAATCTCAAGTTGTGGTCCTGATGAATAGTTCAGTTGGTCAGAGCATCATTCTGATACGCCAAGATTGCAGATTCAATTTCTAGTCAGGGCACATACAAGAAGCAAGCAATGAATGCATATATAAGTGGAACAACAAATTGATGTTTCTCTCACTCCCTCCCCCTTCCTCTCTAAAAAAAAAATTGATCAATAAATTAAAAAATTCCAAATTATGAAATAGACTGTAGAGATCTATTGCTAAAAATGTTTAGACAGACTAGGATCCAGGGTAGATTAACTTTGAAATGTGCTTCTTCTCAGTTGGTTTTCTAACAACCCATTTGTTTTTGAGTCTCTGCAAAGCACGGGTTGCCCAGAAAACCACACAGCTATGAAGCTCTGCCTTTACTTTCACTTACCTCTTTTTCTTCATCCTCATTTTTATAACCATCCTATTTCTAATTTGAGTTCTGACTCTATACCAGCGACACAAGGCACTTTCTTGACCTTCTAAAATGAATTGTCTTAATGACGTGATGTTGTCATCCATTTTACAGATGGAGGAACTGAGGCCGTAAAATATAAGAAATAATAACAAATCCAGGCTTGGAACTTAAGGACGGTTTCTCAGCCTGTGCTCTTTCTCCTAAAGCATCGGGTACAGATGAAGATCTTCACATTTCGTTCTGGCTAGAAGTGATTATCTATTGCTCCGGCACTTAGTAAGGGTAGGTGAGCTTAGTGATTCTTAGAAGACTTGCAGGTAGAAAAGGAGAGAGAATCACCAGAGCATGAACCATAGGCCAAAAAAAAAAAAAAAAAAAAAAAGGGTAGCTTTTGTCTTCAGCTCTGACGTGGATGCGTGCATAGCAGTATGGGAAAAACTTAAAAGGGAAAGTCTGTATTGATCTTGGAACTGGACGAAGGGATGCCCTCAGTGCTCTTGCCTGTTTCCTTACTTCCAGCTGGTTGCCTCTGTTCCAAGTTAGATAATTTGAGCTTAATTTTTCCCTGGCCTCTGATGTTGGCTGGTGGGGCTCCCTCCTGAGTCCTCTTAATTCATGGAAACTCGGAGCTTCTTTCAAGGTAGTGCTGACCAGTCCAGGCAAAAGTAATCGCTCCTCAGAGTTCCTGATTCTGTTTGACATTCATGCGGTACTTAATTACATACTACTTTCTGGTAGCAATAAATTAGCTAAATAAATGAAATAGCTAAGTAAAAATTCATGCGTGTATCTATAATGACACCACAGTAAAAAACATGTTCCGTAACTCATGACTAAATTATATGTCATGGGTGTCTCTTTTCTAGAAAGGATATGTAGGTCTGTCATAATTTATTTTATTGGTTCTGTAGTATGGATATACTATAGGTTATTTAGTCATTCTACTCTTCATCAATATTTAGATTATTTGTCATCATGAGAAAATGGGTAACTCTATTCAGGTGAGTATTTTAGTCTCTGCCATCTCTGTAAATGCCAATTTCATTTTTTGGGTTTAGGTCCGAAACTTTGGCATTGTTCTCATACCTCTCTGCCTCTGACACCCCATGTACAATTCCATCCGCAAATCCCGTGGATTTTATTTTTTAAATATATGCAGATTCTATTTAAAAAATATGCAGATATTGGCCATCTCTCAGTACCTTTAACCACCACCATCTGGTCCCAACCGTGATCGCCTCTTCTCTGGATTATCGTTGTCCTTTTCCAGCAGCTTCTCCACTTCCCAACAGCTGCTGTGGGTGATCTCCTCAAACTCAGCTAAAAATCTCTCTGCTCCAAGCTCTTCAATGATGACCCATCTAACTCACTAAAATCTAAAGGTTTGCCATGGTCTTTAAGACCCCACCATAAGCAAGCATTCTGCTGCGTTTCTTTCCTTGACCTCTATCACTTTCTCCCTGGACACCAGCCACATTCCCATAGTTGCTGTTACTTAAATGTCATGAGCATGAATCCCCCTCAGGGACTTTGCTTTTGTTGTTCTCACTGCCTAGAAACTATCGGGCCGCCTGCCCCCGCCCCCCAGTATCTGCCTGACTTCACTCCCTCATTTCTCCTTTAGGACTCTGTTCCAATGTTGCCTTATGTTTGTTGAATGAGTGTGGAATGAACATAGCTTTGTGAGTTGATGCTTCTGTAGAATAAATTTCGTGAAGTGAAATTGCTTACTTTTGCACAGAGTGCAACTGTTATTTTTTTGTTCTTACACTCCCACCTCCCACACCCATGCCTACTCTCTTTTACACTTCTCCTGCCCCTCTTCAAGATGGTTCTGAGTCTGTCTTGGAAGGCTGTCTTGCTTTCTCACCCTCCTGGGAGCTCTGGAGGAAAAGTGGGCCCTAGGCAGCTGGCCTGATGCCTGTGGGCCTCTTCACCAGGCCTGTGATTTCAAGGGTGACCTTGGGGTACAACTGTGTTGCCATTAAACAGTTTTTAATAGAAGAAAACATCTCCTCTTCATACTTTATTCACATTTATTTCTCCCCCAATGTCTGGCACTCAGTTGTGTACATTCAATACCACAAAGAAGAGTTACAAAAAAGATCTGATTTATCACATTGGTTTAACATTTCTAGAACATAGATTGAAATTGGAGTACATCATAGAAATCCTGGGATTTTAGTCACAAAATAAAATCCTTGTCCATGTGTTCCTTTAACAAATTTATAGCACTTTTGCTTATCCTTACCATCCTTTTAAAAAAATAATAATATGAGTATTTATTCTCAGATGATTTGCTTTGTCTCCTTTGATCGCTTGGATGATGACAGTGACTGATCAGAATGACAAAATTATGGAATTTTTGAACTAGAAGAGCTCATTTCTTTAGTCCTCTAATTTTGTAAGAAGGGTAACAGGCCTACAGAGGTTGGGTGACTCATTCAAGGTCACACAGTTAGTTAAAGGCATAGGTGGGTCTTCTGACTCCTCACACAGTGCCAGTAGCATCCACCGAACAATGTCTGTGAACCAAGCTCTGTGCTAAATGGAGTTCTACTCGATCAGTTCCATTCTTTCCAATTGTCCTGACACCCTGCCGTCTATTTAGATTCCGTGATGTGGCCTCATATCTCTTCTGGAGCTAGTGGGACAGGGATCGCCCTATTAGAGTGCTTAATTTTGCGCTAATGATCCTTCGTTCTGTCTGAAGTTTTCAGGTTGCAGTTTTTCAAAGGCACGGTGTGCTGCTTGTCCTTTTCTGCCTGCGACATGGTGTGCACATCAGAGCCTCCTGCAGCCTTCCACTTTTTAATTGCCTCTCCTTTCTAATGAAGCCTGCCTCCGCTCCAGTGCTAATTGAACTTCGTCCTTCGTTCAGACTGTGTTATTAAACAAATAGTCACAGTGCTTGGTCTCACTTTAATAGGAGCATTGATGTTTGCTTAACATCAAAAACTTATTAGTAATCCATTGAAAAGGCAATTAATGGAGGACATGTGGGTAAGGAAATTGAACGAGTCTGCTGCTCAGGACGGAGAATGGCAAAGACACTCTGGCATGGGAAGGCTTAACTGTCTGTATCCTGGAAGTCGCAAACTGATTGTTAAATTTGCGACTCCTTACCCAGGTCAATGAAGTTATCATTTTTACAAAGTGGCATTTGTGTGTCTGTTACTGAATTGAAGGATGTCATCTCCTTCGATCCCAGTATCTCTCTTTCTCTCTCTCTGTAAAGCACTTTCCCCGAGCTTTTTAACATATAATTGTCATTATAGAAAACGTGAACATGTAAAAAGAAGCAAACACCTCATATGCACTCTTTTATTTTTTTATTTTACGTTTTCCTCTCCCTGGCTTAGACTGTTTTATTGTACTTATTAAATTTATTGGGGGGGGACATTGTTAATAAGATCAGTTGGTTTCAAGCATACATTTCTGTGATACATGATTTGTACATTGCATAGTGTACCCACCAGCCATAGTCAAATCACCATGTATTTGACCCCTTTCCTACCCCACACCCCCCTTCCCTCTGGTGACCACCATACCGTTGTCTTCATATGTGCTCTTAACCGCCCCGAGGTAACCGCGGATAAGATTTTGGCGTGTGATCTTTCATGCCCCATTTAAAAAACGAGTATACAGGGAAAATGTTGCATCACATGCCATCTTGGCCTACTGTTTGCTTATTTTTGAAATGGTATTGTGTCCTAGACAATAAAATGGACCTGTGTGTCACAGTCAGTGGCTTTTACATATCCCTTTGGGTGGGCAGGCTGTCACACTGTTTCAAATTCTGTCACATTGCTGAAAGCTTAGAAAGGGCCTCTTGTTTGTGCAGTGCTAAGTGAGCATCGGTATTTGGGTGAGTGATATTAATATTAGGAAATCAACTGCCACACTGATCTAAGACACCACCCTCTGTTGTATGCAATATTTGGTATAATTGGGCTACACATTTATATCCGATATAACAACTTTCCCTTTACTTGTAATTATGCCAATAAAATAATTAAGAAAAAAAAAGAGGCTGATCAAGAAATATTCTTACATAGTAATGTCTAAAGGGATGGATTTCCTCCTACCTACGAACTCATGAGGATAAATGATACTGGGGTTTACAGGAAAACAAGCTCTAAAAATATGAACCTTGTGCTATTTGGCAATTGGGTGTAAGGCATCACAATTTATATTATTATTATTTTTTTATAATCTATGTTAAGCAGATACAAGAGGAGAAAAACCAATAGTAGGCCACTCCATTCCTTCCGCAGACCTTGGGTAAGGCTGTGAAACTCTCACCTGCATTGATGTGAGTCATGCGTGGCTGGCTCCCCAGGCAATATTTAGGAGAGGAATGCTGTTTCTGCCTGGCGGGGGCCCTTTCAGAAAGTGCCTAAATCCTAAATATACATACACACACTCTGCTTTAGCAAGGATTGTGATGCATAAAATGTTGGTAATAGGTTTAAAAGATTAGTACTGACCACCTTTCCATGAGATTGTTCCTTATATGTAAAAAAAAATTAAATGTTATTTCTAATGTCTCCATAAAAGTAAGGCTGGAGGTTTATCGATTTTTGGAGGCTTTTACTAGATAGCTTGATAATTGACTCACATTTTCAGCCCTTGGCCCTGGGTTTGCTGTTTACCTGGCTCAAGCAATTTGGTGTAATTAATTTTAATAGCTGTATTTACTTTTAGGGTTTATACTTTGGGGGAGACTTATCTCTAGTCAAAGTCTCATAGAATTATTTTCGCTCTTTGAATTAAAAATGTACATTGGTTTAAAATAAAAATCTCCTCTATCAATTTAAGAGAGCAGAATGCAAAATCGTTTAACATATTTATAGCTCCCTGAGACCGAAATGTCTGCAGATGAGGATTGAAAAGAAAAACAACAATAACAGCAGTTAGTATGTTAGATGATGAAATTGATGAATATTTTTAGTGAAGAATAAATAAAAATTGGAAAAAGGGGGCTTTAGATAAAGTTAAATCTTTTTTTGGCTTGTTTTTTATGCTTTCAAAAAGCTGTGAGTGGATGCTCATCTGTCAAAAGATTTGGCTGGAAAAATGGTTATTGATCATGTGAACGGATAAATGCAATCAATCAGAAATCCCATGTGGCTCCACAGGCTTCTAAGAGAGGAGAGAAACAATGCGCAAGGCAAGGAAGCGAGAGGTTTCCAGCTTTGGAGAGTTCTTCCTCTTCTCCTTTTCCTCTTCCTCTTGGTAGTTGTCTTTTCGGGGGTATTTTCTGGTATGATACCAGATCTCTCAGGATCTCTTCGGCTAACACCTGATTTCTTTTAATCTGATAATTAAGACAGAAAATTTTAAAAAAGGAAACAGTTATGATCAGAGGTCTCTATTTTTTGTTTCAGAGGTCTCTATTTTTTGTTTTTAAAAGGATTTTAAAAAACATTTTAAAGTCAAATTTAATGGGGTAACACTGGTTAATAATATTATATAATTTTCATGTGTACAGATTTTTAAATGCTGAATTTCTAATGTATTATATGTTGATTTTTAAAAGTTAGAAATACAAATAATATAAAAGAAAACAAGCATAATTGATACTTTTTTTATTCAGAGTTATATCATAGTATTAAATGTTGTTATTTTCAGAACCTTATTCTTTCCAAATATACAAGTGTGTGTATATTTTTCCTACAAACATAGAATAAAGTGGAAATAAACCCTTCCATACACACATTTTGTGTACAGTTCTAATCATTTCCTTAGCATAAATTAAGATTACTTTAAATTTCTCTGAAATCACCATGGGGCTTGGGGTTGGAGAAAGGGATTGGTAATTAGAAGAAGGAAAGAACCACAACTTCTGAAATATTTTTGGTTGTTTCGGTAATCCTTTGTGGGGACAGTACAGCGTTATCGCTGGCCAGGTTTTACTTCAGAGGACCCCCTGGTTGATATCTAGGGAACATGGGGGAAAAAGTTCAGAAGATTCTTATGCATGTAAGTCACTCCTTATCCATTTGTAGAAAATGAAAGGTTATTTGAAATTATTATATGTTATAAATATTCTGATCTGTAAATTCAGGTTTTTTCCCCCCATAGGGAACATATAAATCACAGAGTGTCCTGAGTATTCTTCCTTTAAAAGAGAACATAGGTTCAATAACAGACACTCACAAATGGAGGAGAAAGAGAAATACGAAGTTTTGCTTTTGCAAACATACTGAAGTGGAAAATAGAAAAGCCGAAATCAACAATAACAACAAAAAAATGCCACATCCATTCGGACTAAAATACATGTATATATAACACACCTTTCCAAGCATAAAACGAAAACTCTAACCAAGGGAATGAAAGAAGTATCTTTTGAAAAACTGCTGAAATAGGCCTGTTGTTGAAATAGTTTTATTTCCCCTTTAGGAGATCTATTTACTACAAGTCTGAGAATGAGAGGGATGATTTTGAATAAAGAATAGAGCCATTTAAGATATTGTGCACAGTACCAGAATTTATGAAGACTAGTTTGAATTAAAACGAAATGTCACCAGCAAATAGAAAACAGCAGAAATGTACATGTTATTTATTGTACTGGGAATTGGGGACAGAAGCTGGAATGGGCTTACTCTTACAGGATTCTTATGTGGCACTAATTTTTACGGGGAGAACTTAGACCTTCCAAAGCATATATTTCTCTCAAATCTTCATAGCTATTGAGATTAATTCATTAATTGGCAAGACCTGGAATCATACTTCCTCCTTGGACCTAGTACAAGAGTTGGAATTACACCTCCTCCTTGGACCATATGGTTAACGCACTTGTTCATGCAGCAAATTTGAATTAAGCACCAACTGTTTGTCAGGTGCCATTCTGGCCGATGCAAGTACTTGGGTGGACCAGACAGACAGGCCCTTGTCTTTGGGGTCTTCTAGAGTTATAAGGTGGGTCATACATGGCGAGAGAGAGATGAGTACCCTGCCAACCATTAAATGGAATAATTGGGAGAAGCTGGTTCGGACACACTTCAGGTTGGGTGGCCAGGGAAGGCCACTCGGTCACCTTTTAGAGGGCCTTCGGAGACAATGCCGCAAGCCTGCTTTTTCGTGCATTTCAGAGTATGTCTCTATCTTCCCTCCTGCTGCGGCCTTCACCTTCTTGTAGAGGGCTTACTCATGATTTGCTTTGACTGAGGAACTAAAAAACAAATAAAGATGCAACTGGAAAAAAGAGTTGTAAATGCAATTTTTATAAATCAGAAGCTCAGGTGTACCGTCATTTTCTCAGCTCCAAGAAAATCATAAATTATTTTTTATTGGAGGGAATTACAGCAGCTCTAGATCTTAATGATTGCTGAACAGGAGGTCTTTTTTTTTGTTTTTGTTTTTTGCTAAACATCAAATAGCTGCCAGTTTTAATTGTCCTTTAGAATTTACACATTAAAAACATTGTTTTAGCTGTTGAACAAAATTGCCTGTTATATCCAAGAGATGGTGCGAGGGTATGCAATGCACATCTCGGTTTGATTTCTTCACCTCCAGCTTGAATTACGAGTAAAATCCAGCCTTGCACTTTATGATTAGAGGGCTAGTGTTCAATATTAATAACTATGGAAAAAAATCAAATTCCAGCATTACCTTTTAATACCTTCATGATCAGAAGTCTTCTATTCGGAGGTCTGAGAGCAGTTGGCCCACATTCCTACTCTCTTTACTTGATTGTGTTATGTGGTTCTTTAGCAGAGATTATTAGTGCGTTAATTCTGGCATGCAAATGACAACTAACAAAATGGCAAACAAATAAGTTAACAAATATTTATTCATCATTTGTTATGCATCAGATATTTTTCTAGGAGATGACAGATAGTGGTGAACAAGAAAGGAAAGGATGGGCAAAAATGACTTTTCCCGTGTAAAGTTCATTCAAATGCAAGGAGGGTCAGACAATAAATGCCAGGTGGTGATAGGTACTGTGAAGAAGAATTTCAGAGAAGGGATGAAGGGACAGTCAGGATGGGGGTGAGGCTTGCAGTTTTAGAAAGAAAAAAGATCGCTTTGGAAAGTTATCACTGAGCTGGTAACTTTTGAGTATAGATGGGAAGGTGGTGAGGAAGTGAATTAATGTGAATATCTGGGTAGGTGAGAGCAGTATGTGCAAAGGTCCTGAGGCAAGTGAATGCCTAGCATCATCTAGGAGCAGCAGGGAAGGCATCGTGGCTAGAACTGGGGAAGAGGAGGCAGAGTTGCGGGACTCAGACAAGGTGAGGGAACCAGATCACGTAGATTATTATAATCCATTATAAAGACTTTTTGGCTTTTAACTGGAGTTAAAGGGGGAGTCGCTGAGCACAGGAATTTCATGATTTGACTTTCTGAGAATATACTATAGGTGAGCAAGGGAGGACGCAGAAAGACCCATTAGAAGGCTGTTTCAAGAATACGGGCAAGCGGAGATGGTGGTTCGGACTGAGCAGTAACAATAAAGGTGGTTGAAGTTCTCTGATTTTGGCTTTGTTTATAATTAGAGTCAACAGGTATTACTGTCGGGTTGAATGAATCCAAGGTTTTGTTTTGTTTTTTTTGCTAGAGCAAGTGGAAGGCGGCTGTTGGTGACTTGCCTAGAAATTTTGTTTGTGGCACCCAGAGCTGTAACCCAGCTTAAAGCTGGGCCTCTCAACTTTTATCCCTGGCTTAATTCTCCATTGGGACTGATTTATGTTTATTTTTGTTTGTTAGTTTTTTAAATCAATATTCTTTATTCACCCTACTCAGTTATAGCCATATAGTTTCTTCTTATCCTTGCTCCCCAGAGGGTGTGGGTGGGGGCCGAAGGGTCTACTGAGTTAGCAGCCACAGGAAAGCAGTGCCTTTTTGATATGCCTCTGCAGAAGGCTCTCTTCGAGAGCATTTTTGTTACCTTTCCAATTAACCCATCTTAGAGTTGATTATGGTTTTAAGCTTTATGATGCAATCATCTGTGACATTTGCCTAGTGCTATTATCTCTTTCCAAGCGCTTGGTGAACATTTGTTAATTGCTTGCCTTATCACTCCAGGAGGCAGGTAAAGCCACATTTGCATTCATTGTGGGCGTGTCCCCACAAATGGTGGTTTGAGCAGTGAAGTAACTGCCTGTCAAACATCTGGTCAATCAGGGATACAAAGATTCGTAATGTGAGTAATGATGGTGAACGTACCTCCATTATTATTATTTTAGTACTTCCAGCACTCTCCTCATAAAAGTCAGAACCCCAGATAAAAGAGGTGTTTTCTTTCCCTCGAGATCACAGCTGATAATGACCATCTTGGTGAACAGATGGGTGATATGCAGCACCAAGAGGATAAACGAGGAGGTGGGCCAACTCTGCCTTTAATGCTTCTAATTATGAAAAAAGAGAATGTTACCTTCAGGGGACTGTAAAGCATACTCAAGAATCTGGTAGCGTGAGAGTAGAAGCATTCGACTGGCTAATCACACTTCATTTTTGCTAATATTGTTGGGGGACTTAGGCAAAAATGTTTTTTAATTCACTCATTGACAAATTTATTAATGTATCCTATGTGAAATATACCCCATAGTCTCAAGGAGAGATAGCAATGTCTGCAATAGACTCCATCCCTTCCCTCATGGAACTTTCTAGGAAATAATGTAATTAACATGTAATGGGTGTTCACCATTACTGAACCCTCTTCTATTCTACATTTAAAAAAAAAAAAGCATTTAATAACAATAGTCCTATTATTCTCCGCATTTTTCAGAGAAGGAAATTAAGATACAGGGAGAATAAGTTATTTGCTCAAATGCAGTTAGTAAGCGGTAGGGCTTTAGTTGAAAGAGAGCTACTGTGCTTTATAGTTTAGTTTTGTTTTCCACATGAAGTATTGGAGATGAAGGGGGCGACTGGTTTAAATAATTCATATTAACCACTTGCAATGATAAAATGTGACATTTTGTCCTTAAGTTCTTCGTAGCCAAATGCATGCATCCAGAATTATGTCACAGGTTAGAGAAAAATGAAATGGTCTCACCTGGTTTTCCTCGGGACAAGTAAGACTTGGGTTATTCCATTCTCACATCTCCTCTTTCCTGTTTATCTGTTTAATGAGGACTGCTGATTCTTTGAGATAAGTCTTATCCTTTGCAGGATATTTGGTGATGATAATTCAGGGCTGGCCTTAGGCAAAATTTTACAGTGTGTTAGGAATTGCAGATACTCACAGTCTCTCACTATCTTCTTGCCCTCAGTTCACTCAGTCACTCATACAACCCCTTTTATGTTTTTTTCTATAGGAAAAACAAATGAGAACAGCTCCAATTTAACCCTTTTGCTGCACAAATAACTTTACTTTTATGCATTGCAAATAGGATTCCTCTTTTCATGATGAAATTTCATGCAAACTTGAGGTCACAGTCCAGGCCTTGGGAGATGTCTCAAAACACATTTTAATATCTTCAAAGTATTATTGAGTATGATGCAGTAGGAAGTGTGGATACTTTCAAGTTGGATAGAATTGGGTTTTAATTCTGACGCAATCATTTAAAAATTGTGGGATGCTGGGTGAAAGATTTCAGTCAATGGGGTCTCATTTTCCATATCTAAGTATGATTAAATAATTTATAATCATGTGAAGTGACTTTTTTATGCCTGATACTTGATAGGTGCTTAATAAATGGTTGATGTTTGTTAATATTCATCTAACAGGTGTTTGAATATCTATTATGTATGGTCTAGGTTCTGAAGAGAGAAATTATGGTGCAATATAAATATTGTGGGTATTAATGAAAAAGACAGTGGAAATTGTATTCACTCTGAGCCTCAGTCACTGGAGTAGATTCCCTCGTTTTCATATCTTCTTCACTCCCCCTATCTCTTTTATTGGTGAGTACTGTGGTAAGTGAAACACTTTTCTCACTGTCCATTATTCTATTAAGAATTGCTCCTCCCCATTCTGTTGCTATTTTTCTGACTTCAGCTTTGAGAGTGACCATGGATGGTGCTCCATGTGGGTTTCTCTGGGTTTCTTATTGCTGGTTTTGGGCCTGCTGTGCTCTCCTGTGAGAGGAGAAACGTGGGCATTCTGATTGTAGCACCTCCACTTCTGATACCTGTGCGGCACCACCTCCCTGAAGGAGTGATGACCGGAATTGGGCTCCAGTGGGAATATGGTGGAGGGGTGGATTCCAAATCAAAGTATAAGTAGGCAACAAGGGAGAGGCATTGGTTTTGCAAAGTTCAGCCCCACAAGAATGGCAGTGCCGTGAACTAAAATTGTGACCGCTGAAGAAGGTGGTGGTCACAAATGGGCGATGGGAAAGGTCTGGGCAATAGGAAGATGGCTTCATCTGCAGACATATCCATTTGACATGTTCAAAATGTATCAAAGATATTCTATAGTTATGTGTATAGAGATCTACAGAAGCAGAGAAGTTATTGTATGTATTTTTTCAATCTCTGATAGTTTCCAGACTATACAGGAATGGAGTATTTGAAAATTGAACAGATCAGGAAAGAGTCAAGCATTTGGAAGAGGAATCTGGGCTGGAAAGAGAGAGATGAGATGTGGATCAGAGTCCTTTGCATTGCAATGATATTTAAAGCCATGAGACTAAATGAAAATACCGAGAATAGCAAAGGGGTAGGTGGGGGAGAAGAGCGGAGAGGAGGATGAGGGTACGTCTTCAGGGGAATTTATAGCTAGTGGAGGAGCAGCCAGAGGACCTGCATTGGATTGGAAACAAAGGAAAATAATCAAGAAGAAGGAGGACTGAAAAATAGATTTTGGATTTTGTGATGAAATGACCATTAAAAACTTTCAGAGGAGCAGTTTGGGCATGGTAGTTGGCCCAGATTGCTATGGAGTAAGGGGTAGGGCTTGCTTGTTTGGAGAATCACCCCATACACTGAAAGGTTGCAGGTTCAATTCCCAGTCAGGGCATGTATGGAAGGCAGCTAGCTGGTCTAGGTTTCTTTCTCACATCATTTTTTCTCTCTTTCTCTCCCTCTCTCAAAGCAATTGACAGAATGTCCTTGGGTGAGGATAAAAAGAGAAAAAAAAAAGAAAAAAAAAAGAGGTAGGGGCAAAGATGAGCTACTTCTTCAAGATCTCAGATGGTGACAGAGATGGAGGTAGGGAGGCAGATAGACCAAGAGCAAAAGAATTGAGTGAAGAAGACCAAGGGCAGGAGACAGCTTGTAGTGGAGGGGAAGCCGCAGGAGGAAAGGGAGAGAAAAAAAGCTACAATCTTAAGTGTCTTCTTAATAAAAAGAATGGTGGTCCTTAGTTGCAAAACTAGTGGGAAGAAAATAGATTACATCCTAATAAATGCTGGAGGGTGAAATAATATTTAGGATTTAAAGAGAAAGTCAAGTCTTGATGTAGGCATGCTGGTAGCTGTTTTCCTTTTGAGCAGTTACAATTTCAGATGAGGAGGGTAGTAGATATTTATATTGGAACACATCAGTTTCTTTTCAGTGTTCTCCAGTAATGCTGATGGTCACGTATGTGCGCTAACATTACAGTGTTAGCAGTTTAACTGCCAACAGGACCATCAATACAGAGACTTGACTTCTGAATGTATCACTGTTATCACCTTGAGTATATGATTTTCTTTTTTCTGTTCACACATTCATTTAAATCATATTTTATGATAAAAAATTGTTGATTTTTAAGAACTGAAAGAACCAAAGGGATGGCACTACCTGATCCATTAGGTTGATTTCAACTTATTAGCAGCCAAAAGTTTTGTGTTCTTGTGTTTTCTCGAGGGTGTGACTTTTCTTAGAATAATGAAATAATTCTATTTCTACAACACTGTCTCCAGAAAGACAGGTAGAAAGGAGCTGAGATTTGGAAAAGCCTAGTTCTTAGTCATGTGGCTTTAGTATCTTCTTATATCACAGTGCATAATAACAACAACAAAATAATAATAATAATAATATCTGTCTCATGTATCTCTTAAAGCAAACATGAGAATCATAATTTAAGAAAACTTTTGAATACTTAAAGTGCATAATGGTGTATTTTTATTATGTGAGTGATAGGCCTTGGAGAAACCCATTAGTTTATTTAGAAGATCAATATTTTACAAGTTTTAAACTGTTATTTCTAAGATTTGAGATTCTAATTTTAAAGGACTTTGAAGGAAAGCTATTAATCTAGTATCCAATTTTTTATTTAAGTACTAACCAAAAGTTGAACAGTCTGTGTTTACTGTGTTACGCGTCATCTGAATAGGTGATAAAGAGTGGCAGTTTCGAAGACAAGTGTTTACCAAGTATTTACATACTCTACATCAAGCATTTTATGCCGTGCGTGTCATGCTGTATTTAGAAGTAAGCTTGGAAAGTAAGATTAAATATGACATGATCAAAATGCTAACATCTACTGTTCAGTTACATGCCATATGGTTTAAGGAGAAGAGAAAACCAACACGGGTTGTCAGAGGTTGAGACGACCCCATTAAGAGGAAGCTCAAGATAGATCCTAAAGGATGGGAAGAATTTGGTGTGAGTGGAAAGGTAAATACGAAGTTTCAACCAGGAATCACCCATTGTATTTTATTTTAACTTGAAACTATACATTTTTTAACACAAGGTCTGTCTGTAAGGTTAGACATGAGTATAAAAACCTCATACATCTCAGACCTTAATCGTTAGATGTCATACTGATACCAGCATTCAGACATACTTTCACATACAAACAACTGCACATGCAGTGCTTAGCTGGTGAAGTGCTAGCAAGTTCAAGGGAAGACAACGTTCGTTACACTTGTATTATGAAAGGCCAACTTCTGCTGTGGTTTTGAGGAAATGACCCAGGGAAGGTCCCTTTATTTCTCCAAATAATAATAAAAACCTTATTTACCTTTGAGGGATGAAGAGAAACTACTCATGTTTAGTAAAAAACAACTGACTCGTTGAAAATGCTTTTTTTGAATGGCTCATTTGCACGCAGCTGTTGGGGCTGGGCCATTGATCCGGTGGGAGAGGAGCACTTCCTGAAGCAGGTTACTTCTGGAAGAAGGCAGGAGTACTAGGAATCTGGTACTTGCAGAAATGCTTTGGGTTGCAAGTCACAGAATACTCAAATCTAACAGTGTTGCCTGTTGGATTAACACAAATACAGAGGGAGGTTGTTTTGACAGCTCATTGATATCAACAGAACCTAAGTGCTTTATGTTTTTTTCCTTTTTCTGTTCTCTGATTCCCCTGTTCCCTACTGAAGAGTATTACCTTCTGGCCACAAAATAGCTGCCAAATGCCCAGCAATCAAGTCCTGAACACATAAGGCTGTGTTCGAATAGGAGGCAAAGGATTTGCCAGGGTGGCAAGAGAGCCAGACCTCTTCATGTCCTCCTGTTTGTTTTTGGTTTCGTATTGTCAGGCTCAAGATATCTCAGGAGAACTACAGCAGAGCTGTTTCTTTTCTTTATTTTTGAAAGTCAACTTTATTGAGGTATGATTTATTTACAGTAAAATTCACCACAAGTAAGGGTGCAAATTATGTTGTCACAATGTTTATAGTCATGTGGCCAACACCACAGTCAGGATAGATGTGGACTCTTCCCTTCACTTCACAGAGTTGAGATGTTCCTTTTCAACGGACCCAGGTAGAACACAATTTCTTTAACTGGCGATCTGAAAATCCTGCTGTCCGTGATGGTATTTTCTGAGTGCTGATCATCAGATCCTAATGAAAACTGCCATTACAATACCCATGCCCACTTATTAAGTGCTTTTACTATGTTCTAGTCACTACGCTACCTGGCACTCATTGTTACCCTCTTTACGTACCTCCATATGTACTGGACATACGTTACCTCCTTTAGTTCTGGACACAATAGTACGGGATCAGTTCTGTGAACAGGGCTGCACTAGTCTGGTGCCTTTGCGTGAAGTAGAAAAAGGAAGCCCCTTTGGTTGGAGGGAGGGGACGAGTCTGGCTAAGCGGAGCAGGGATGGGTTTGAGTTCCTTTCCTCCTAAACCCAACCTCTCTGTGGCGCCCATCCACGTTGCGTCTGGATGAGGCAGGCTTGTCGACTGTCCCCATTTTACAGTATGAAAGTCGCAGGTTCAGAGGAATGAATCAATCTACATGTGCAACGTGAGGGCATTTCTTGGCTTTTGACAATAGGATTTCATTCACCAGCATCTTTGGTAGGTCTATGGAGAAATGTTCTTGAGTAAACAATTCCTTGAATTTCCTCTTCAAGTTTCGCCTCCTTCCTATTCTCCATTTACCCAGTCTCATCCTTATTGAGGTGTATCTCCTCATGGATTGTTTCATATGTCATAATTTTCTTAGTTATTATACTATTAACAATTATTGCAATTACTATTCCTTCATGGAACCTTGTATTATAACATATATCTTTTTAGTGGATATTAGTTTTAGATGAGAATTATGACCTTCATTTTTAATTGAATTTGTTAACATTCAGACACATGACAGGCTCATATGGATGATCTTTCTCATTTTGATAATATCATTCTTTACTGATAACCTGCAAGCCTCTTTGAATAACCGCCTATTTTCTTTTATTTGTCATAGAAGGTTATTAAGTTCTATTAAATTGCTTGATGATGCAACATGGAAAGACAAATCTGGTCCAATATTGTATGCCTTGTACATTTTTTATATCATTTTACAATTTTAAACCTGTCATGAAAAATCCCAAGGGAAATATCTTTGGGAATTGCAAAACAATTTTTTTAAAATAATTTTTTTGAAGTTTCCAGTTGGTACTAGGTTTTGCAAATGAAACTTGTAATTGGAATTTTCTGATGTTGAGAGAAAGTAAATTAAAATCAGATGTTCATTTCTTGCTATTTAAGTCCATGGTTTACCCGTCCTGTCTTCTGAAAAATAGGTATAATTAACTCTCTTGCAAACTAAATATTCTATTAAAAGCGGCATACGGATTAGTAAGTAAATAGAAATGGTGACAGAAAAGACTCCCAGTTAGAAAATGATTGATTAGTTTGCTGAAGCTGATAAAGTATTAGTGTCACATTTTCAGATTCTAGGGCTACAAAGCAAGTAACCTACTGAGTGTTAAAATCAGAGGCAGCCAACTGCTTTGAGACACACTCTTTGTTGGAGTAAATTTGTTTCACTATTTCTGCTGTTTTGTTTTTGTTTCTCAAAGATAATGCATCTCCTTGAAATATTACAAGACACCTCTTAAGCAAAAGACAAATTTCTTTACGTTTATGTCAAGGTATAAATCTGGGACAGCACATGATTCTACAGCAGTGATCCCCAAAGCGTGGTTCTCACACCAATAGTGTCAGCATTGCCTGAGATCTTGTTAGAAATGTGAATTCTATAGCTACCCCCCAACCCTTCCACCTGGCTCCCCTCAGACCCACTAGATTGGAAACTCTGGGATGGGCCCAGTGATCTATCTCTGTTTTAAGAAGACCCCAAAGGGGATTCTGATTCATGCTAAGATTTGAGACCTCCTGGTCTAATGGAAATTTAGTATACCCAAATTACCTAGACTGCTATTAATTATTTACAGTATTTTACTACTGGGAGCAGAACTGCTAAGTCACAGGGTATGGATATATTCAGTTTTACTAGGTAATGGTTAATAGTTTATAAGCACTTTATCCAATTTAAATGGCCCCCAGTCTAACTAGAAGTCTTACTGTCTTTGTACCTAACTTTATCAGTTCATTTTTTACAAGTCTGGTGGGTGCGAAAGAGTATCCAGTTGTGGTTTTCATTTGAACATTCCTAATGAGGTTTAGCATCTTTTCATATACTTATTGCCCAGTCGTGTTTGCACTTAAGTGAATTGCTTATGTTTATTTTATGCCCATTTTTTAATTGGGTTGTCTTTTTTGATTTACAGAAGTTTAAAAATATTCTGTATTCTAACCCTCTGCCATTTTATATTTTAGCTATCTTTTTGCTAGTTATAATTTTGTGTCACTCTTTGTCATGAATCTTAGAAGAAAAGGAGTTGATAATTTTAGTGTAGTTAAATCTGTCTTTTTATGTATGATTTTTCTTTCCAAGATTATTGAAAAAACCTTTCTATTCCCAGAAAACATAGGGCTATTCTGGTTTTTTTAAAAAAAGGTGTTTCATGTTTAGTCTTTAATGTCTCAGTTTTTAATTTGTATTAAAATGATATATACATATATATACATTTTATTGAGGTATAGTTCCCATCAAATGAACCCATTTAAAGTGTACAATTTGAGTTTTGATGAATGTGTGCATTCCGATAGCGACCACGTCAAGATGTAGAACATTTTCATCTCCCCCAAAAGTTCCCTTATGTCCTTTTTCAATCAGTTCCTCCAACTCGCCTGGCCCCAACCAAACATCTCTCTGTTTTGTAACCAGAGATAAGTTGATCTTTTCTAAATTTCCTATAAATGGAACCATACGGCGTGTGTTATTTTGCCTCTGGCTTCTTTCACTCAGCCAAATGTACCTGGGATTTGTCCACATTGATGTCTGGAGCCGTGGTTGGTTCCTCTTTATTATTATTACTTTTCTGAGCCCCAGTCCATTCCACTGCGTGGATGTGCTGCAACTTGGGTATCTGGTTACCAATTAACGGGCTGTCTCCAGTTTTTTGACTGCTGTGAACAAAGCTGCCGTGAACACTTGTATTCAAGTTATTTTGTGGACATATGTTTATTTATCCTGGAAAGATATCTAGGAATGGTAAGCTGAGGTTTAGCTTTGTTAACAACTGTGAAGTGTTTTCCAACTAGTTGTCCCTTGTTTGTATTCTCATCAGCCATGCAAGAAAATTCCAGTTTTTTCATAGTCTTGCCAACACCTGTTAGTGTCAGCCTTATTAAATTGAGATATTTGAATATGTAGGTAGTGATATCTCCTTGTGGTTTTAGTTTGCATAAAATCGGTTTGGTGATGCATGGGAGAATTTCCACTTGGTTGTTTTTCCATATGACCAGCCAATTGTCTCAGCACCATTTATTGAAGAAGGCAAATTTTTCCTTTTTTTAAATATTTTATTGATTATGCTATTACAGTAGTCCCATTTCCCCCCCTTCCTTCCCCTCCACCTTCACCACCCCTATTCCCGTCCTTTAGTTTTTGTCCATAGGTCATACACATAGTTCTTTGTCTTCTACATTTCCTATACTATTCTTAACCTCCCCCTGTCTGTTTTCTACCTACCATTTATGCTACTTATTCTCTGCATCTTTTCCCCCTCTCTCCCCCTACAACTCCCCTGTTGATATCCCTCCATGCCTTATATAAATCCCTTTAACATTTCATATAATAAATTCTGGGTTATAATGAACTCCTTGAACTTGACCTTATCTGAGAAGCACTTTATCTGCCCTTCCATTCTAAATGATAGCTTTGCTGGATAGAGTATTCTTGGATGTAGGTCCTTGCCTTTCATGACTTGGAATACTTCTCTCCAGCCCCTTCTTGCCTGCAAGGTCTCTTTTGAGAAATCAGCTGACAGTCTTATGGGAATTCCTTTGCAGGTAACTGTCTCCTTCTCTCTTGCTGCTTCTAGGATTCTCTCCTATTTTTAATCTTGGGTAATGTCATTATGATGTGTCTTAGTGTGTTGCTCTTTGGGTCCAACTTCTGTGGGACTCTGAGCTTCCTGGACTTCCTAAAAGTCTATTTCCTTCACCAGCTTGGGGACGTTCTCCTTCATTATTTGTTCCAATAAGTTTTCAAACCCTTGGTTTTCCTCTTCCCCTTCTGGCACCCCTATGACTCAGATGTTGGGACATTTAAAGATGTGCTGGAGGTTCCTAAGTTTCTCCTCAGTGTTTTGAATTCTTGTTTCTTCATTCTTTTCTGGTTGGATGTCTTTTTCTTTCTTCTGGTCCACTGCGTTGATTTGAGTTCCAGTTTCCTTCTCATCCCTATTGGTTCCCTGCAGATTTCCCCTTATTTCCTTTATATTATCCTTCATTTGTTCAAGTAATTGCGACAATTTTTCTTCGAATCCTGTCAGCATCCTGATTACCAGTGCTTTGAACTGTGTATCTGATAGGTTGGCTATCTCTTTGTCACTTAGTTGTCTTTTTTTCTGGAGCTTTGATGTGTTCTTTTATTTGGGCCATTTTTTTTTTCTCAGTGTGCCTGTTACTTTAAGGGGCGGAGCTTAGGTGTTCACCAGGGTGGTAACCCACGTAGTTGTGTTGTGACACTATCTGTGGGGGCGGGGCCTGAGAGAACAATGGCGGTTGATCTGTTCTCCGCACTTCCCCAGCTACCCACAAGCAAGTTGGGCCCTTCTGTGAGGCCGGGAGTTCCTCCCTCTGCCGCCTCAACCCCCACAGGTGTATTCAATTGGCGGTTTGAGACTTTATTTCCCTGTGTTGGTGGGCTGCGCGGTCTGTTCCGCTCCCCAGCTTTTCCTCCCGGTTTATCTGCGTGAGAATGAGGGCCTGCCCAGTCCACCAAAATGTGGCAGGCACACTCGGCGAAACTGGAAATGGGTTTGAATTTGAATCTGTTCAGACTGAACAGTCCCATTTCCGGTTTTGCCGGCACGCCCGCCACGGTGCTGGTACTGCTCCACAAACCTCGTCTTGCCAGATGCTCTCCTCCTGGCTCCGTCCTGCTTACTGGTCTGGATGAACGTGTCTTCTTTAACTCCTTGGTTGTCGGACTTCCACTCAGTTCAGTTTTCTGTCAGTTCTGGCTGTTTTTGTTTTTTAAAATTGTTGTTTTTCCTCTTTTGGTAGTGCGAGGAGGTACAGTGTGTCTACCTACACCTCCATCTTGGCCTGAAGTCCTGAAGAAGGCAAATTTTTCTTAATGTGCAGTATGTGATGATAGTTCTGTCACATGTTAAATGAAATAATTCAGCATAACTTAATATTGAAAGTTAGTCTTTAGCTTTCTCCTCAATTCCATTCTTCTGTATATCTTTTACCATTAAATATACAATCTGTTTTATGACCATTATTAAAACTTGTTTGACTACAGTTAAATTGTAAAGCTAAGACCTAGTAAGAACTATTTACATTATTGTGACTATATCTTTTGACATTTTTTAAATTATTTTTTAAAAGAATTTATTTATTTATCTTTAGAGAGAGGGGAAGGGATAGAGAAGGAGAGGGAGAGAAACATCAATGTGTGGTTGCCTCTCACGTGGCCTCCACTGCGGACCCAGCCCGCAACCCAGGAACATGCCCCAACCTGGAATCGAATCTGCGATCCTTTGGTTTGCAGCCCGCACTCAGTCCACTGAGCCACACCAGCCAGGGCCTTTTGAATTTTTTTATATAAAATATTATTTTAAGACATAAGCACAACAACAATAAAAATATGTAGCCATGATTACAATTAAGAAAATATGTTCTAAAATATGTCAAGGTTGCAATATTATTTGACATGAGAACTGTGTTTGATTTTGTTCTGAGTCAAGGATGTTAAATTGTGCTAATGTTAGCTTTATATCACAGTTTTTCTAGAAACCCTTTAGTGAGGTAAATAGTGCAAAGTAAATTCATCTATTTTTATGTTTTTTTCTGGAAAAAAATTATGTTTGCATCCTCAAAGCAGAAGCTTCAAATTTATTTTCTAACATTTAAATTCCCTAGTTAAGGGCAGAGAAAAGAAGATTTAAAATGTCTAATTTCTTAGGGTTTAAAAATACACACAATTATGGTATGTTGGATTTATTACTTTTGTAGATTAAAATCAATGGGATTTTAGCAATTAATGACAAAATTGCATATAACGGTCTTATGGGTCTTATGGTATTTATAGTCTTAGTAAGCCATCTGTAGCAATTTTCAATTCTCAACATAATTGCATAGAGTAGTTTATGTTTTCTAAGGAAAAAATCTCTAGACAAACTATACCTCATTTTACTTCCATCTCAAACTCATCCCCTGAGTAAATCTGAGATCTGTGAGTTATTTCTCTTTGGAGATTTGGGAGTTTGCAGAAGTACAGAGATTATAAAATCATGATTTGAAAAGCTGCATACTTTTTAGAGCTCGCAGCTTCTTTCTATGCCAGTATCAGTATTTTCTTTTCTTTTTTTGCATGGAGGAGGGGGAGAAAGGAGAAATAAAATTCTCCCCTTCCATTTCGGTGTGCAGGCTCATCATTTGGGTGTAAAAAATGTCCTGGAAATCAGTTGGGTGGAATAAAACCTATCAATTGACATTTAGTTACAGGACAGAGATGGTCATGTCTCTCGTACCAAGTGGGTGTGTCCCTGAGGTGAAGTCCATAGATCACCGTGGTTTTCTTAGTGTCAACTTCAGGTGCAGGAATTTAGTTCATCTTAATCAACCTATGGCAATTCCATCACAGCTTAATATCTTTTATCTTCTTTTATGATGTTTTCACCCTTTATCTTCAATTCTTTTAATCATCCCACTGTGTCTATAAGCACCCGTTTTATTGAATTTAATACATCTTTCTAATCTGTGTTCATATCTTATTAAGATATGTCTTTTGCAAACAAGCTGCTATTTTGCATGTGTGTGAGTAAAATTTTGGTTAATATAGATGGCATTACACTATGCAACACACTCCTGACTTTTCCCATCAACATTTAAAAACATTTTATTTATTATTAAAGTATATTATTCATTATTTCTTGTTTCCATCATATACATTTATTACATTTACTTACCTGTATTTTAGTGATGAAAACCTTGGGGGCCTCCTGCATCTTGTTATGAGAAAGAATGTTTAGGAATTATCTTTGCGGGTGTCTCCTTAAGGACTCTTGCTGGGTACCAGCAGGTACTCATGCTTAATGTTCTCCCACAATAATTCAAGAGGCTTTTACTAATTGATGTTATGTTTTTACATTTTACCATTCTAATGTATGTAAAATGACATTTATATTTTTGAATTTGCATTTCTCTGATTGCTAATGAGGTCAAACATCAAATACTTGTTAGACATTAGAAGTTTTCTTTTTGGTAAATTGCCTATGCATATCCTTGTCCATTTTACTTATATATTTTTAGTTTTCTTTTTTTTAAAGACTTTATTTATTTATTATTAGAGAGAGGGGAAGGGAAGGAGACAGAGAGGGAGAGAAACAGCAATGTATGGTTGCTCCTCACATGGCCCTCACTGGGGACCTGGCCTGCAACCTAGGCATGTGCCCTGACTGGGAATCGAACTGGGACACTTTGGTTCCCAGCCTGCACTCAATCCACTGAGCTACACCAGCCAGGGCATATATTTTTAGTTTTCTTGATGATTTATAAGGATTTCCTGTACACTATTGTAATTAAGCCTTTGTGTTAATTACTCTAAATATCTTCCCTTAGTCTGTCACTCACTTTAATGAAATTCTTTATTGAAGAGGAATATTTCATGAAATTTGCAATAAAATTATTTTCTTTTCCTAGTATGTGATTATGAGTATTTAAAAAAATATTTTTTTTCTCTATCCCCCAAGGTCTCAAAGATCTACTCTTACATCTTTACCTTAGCTTTATATTTTTGTATATACAGTTTTTTCTCCTTGTATTGAAACAATATCCCAGCACAGTCTACTCTGTAATGCACCCTAAACTTACAGCTTTATGATGTTTCTCTATTCCAAGACTTCTCTATTCTTTCCCACTGGCTTACTTGTCTATGAGGTCTGTCCAGAAGGTGTCCAGCCATATAATATAAAAATTAGACATTTATTGAAGAAGATGAAAGATATAAGAAACACTGTACTTAGGACAATGACACCTCAGTCCCCTTCAAAATAGGTACCTTGGGACCTCGTACAGTTTTCCCATTCACCATCAAGAGCTCTGTTGTATTTTCCTGAATCTCATTGATGGTCTGAAATCTCTTCCTTTTCAAAGGTGATTTTAGTTTTGGGAAAAGCCAGAAGTCACAGGGCACCAAATCTTGGCTGTAGTGGGGCTGAGTCACTTGAGTGATTTGATATTTCACAAAAAAACTCTGTAAGAGATATGATGCATGAGCAGGCTCATTGTCATGAAGAAGCTGCCAGTGACCAGTTGCTTATAGCTGAGGTCTTTTGAGTCATCCAAATAGTTTCTATGGAGGAATGTTCAAGTCTAATGCAAAATTTGATGCAGATTCATCACTCCACTTGCTCAGTCATTTTGAATGAGATGGCCACACAATACACAGGCTCACTCAATGGTGTCTATCACCCCTGCTGACTTGTACAGTGAAGTCGTCATTGTTCATGCATGTGCATTCCAGTTCACTCTCCTTGGCTACCAGGTTACATCAATGTCACACAAACCATTCTCGTTATATTAACAATGGGTGGACTTTCTCCAGACAGACCTCGTATTCTTGCACTAATTACTATCTGTCCATCTATTAACATCATCATCATCATCTATCTATGTATCTAATATATCCATCATTTATCTTTATGTCTTTGGCTTTATAGTAACTGTTAGACAAAGACCTCTTTTTTTCCCTAAATTGTTCTACCTACTTTTGATTCTATGTCCTTTCATACAAATTATAGGTAATAATCTATCAATTTGCATTCAATTTTGCATATTCATAATAAATTTTTTGGAATGACATGAAATTTATAGAGTAGTCTGGGCCCTAATCTGTAATCTGTAGATACAATTGATACCTTAACTATTTAATTATCCCATCCATAGACATAGTATAACTTCTTACTCAGTTTTAAAACTTTTTATTAAAGTTATTATTTTTTTCCTACAAGGTCCCTTTTACTTTATAGGGTGATTCCTAGATATCTGGTAGGTACTTTTTCATGGCTGTTGCTGGTATTTTGTTTTCTATTTTATCATTTAGTCGGTTATTGTTAAAGACATAAATTTTCATGTTAATATTTCCCTTGTAAACTTCTCAACTCATTAAACTATTTTGTTAATTTTTATATGTTGGCTATGCAAGAGATAATATTGTCTACTAAAAATAATAGTTTCACCTTATTAAAAATCCTCATACCTCTAATTTCTTTTCTTTGACTTATGACATTGGCTTATGGCTTTCTTATTGTCTATGGTTTTTAGTACTACATTGAAGAGTAGCTGTGTTTGATGTTAAAAGGAATATGTCTGAACTTATACCATTGATTACGTATTTACTGAGTTTGGGCAGATATTTATCAAATTAAGAAAGACCTCAACCATGGCTGGTGTAGCTCAAGGTGTTGAGCGCGGGCTGTGAACCAAAGGGTCGCCGGTTCGATTCCCAGTCAGGGCACATGCCTGGGTTGCAGGCCACATCCCCAGTGGGGGCCACATGAGAGGCAATCACACACTGATGTTTCTCTCCTTCTCTGTCTCCTTTCCTTCCCTTCTGTCTAAAAAATAAATAAATAAAATCTTAAAAAAAAAGAAAAAAAAGAAAAGGAAAGGCCTTTCTGACCCTGGCTGGTATGGCTCAGTTGGTTGGGTATCATCCCTCAAACCAAAAGGTCAGTAGTTTGATTCTGTGCCCGAGCACATGCCTGAGTTGCAGGTTCAGTCCCTGGTCATGGCAAGTATCAAAGGCGACTGATCAATGTTTCTCTCTCATCCATGTTTATCTCCCTCTCCTTCCCTTCCCCCCCTAAGTAAAAACCAATAAAGTTTTTTTTTTTTAATGAAAGTCTTCTCATCTGGTTTTCTATGTTTTTAAAATAAATTATTCTGTAAACTGTTTAGATTTGTATAATGCCTTCTTGCATCTACTGAAATTAAATGATCACATCTCTTTTTCTACTTTAGTCCATTGTTTTGGTACACTGTGTCAATTAGATTTTAGAGATGTATCACGTCTGATGTTCCAGTTGCTGAATTCCTGGGACAAGCCCTGTTTGATCATGTTGTAGACATTTTAATATAGAATTAGAGCAGCTAGCTTATTAATACTTAGTTAGCTTTGCAATATAATCATGGAGTTTATATTCTTTTTATATTTTCCAGAATTGAATTAGGTAGAGATCACATTTGCCCTCAAAGCATCTGATGATGGACCCAGGGTTACTGTTGATTAGCAGGGAACCTATTGACACCTTTGTATCTGTCACAGTTTATACAGAAAATATTTAAATATTTAAAGATATTGGGGGAGCTTCCTGTATTAAGTGTTTGCCAGTTTCTGTGGTGTAAATATTGCCACCATGTCTGATTTCAAGCTATTAATATGGAGTCTCTGAGAAACTGTAAAGAAACACGTGTGATCAGCTCATGCAAATTGGCAGAGGCAGGCTCCAGCGTACTACTGGTCTGTCTCCATGTCTGACAGTGACGTCCTTCAGAGAGTGATGGCAGCTGCTTCATTTCCGCCTTCCAAGTCTTTTACGCATTCCCCTTTGGCCCGCTCTACCTCAGAACCATTTGTGGAAGGGGGTTCTGGGAATCCTATTTCTGGCTTACCACATATCATATACTTAGATTTATTTTTGCAATTTCATTTAGAAAAGAAATCTGCCTTTAAAAAATTATGTGGATATAAAGGCACTTTAACATAAACTTTCCACCCCTAACTAGTATTTTATCAAATATTTTACTCTCGTGTTGTCTTTTTTGCCACGCAAATTTGATGACATCATCATTATCGCTACGTCTTAGGGTACCTTTTTATCAACATTTATCATTTTTCAACCTTCCTTCTTGCATTTTGGACTTCATCAGCAATCATTTTCCAACTTCCCAGTGTACATTTTTTATAATAATTTTAGTGAGTAGATGTGGGCTGTAAACTTTTGTCTGAAAAAAATGCATTTATTTGTCCTTTGTGTGTGAAATTGTAAATTTTGCTAAATGTACAGTTATAGATTAACAACAAATAGATTTTCTAGAATTATAGAATTTAGTTAATACTGGCCTCCTTATCCCTAGGCTGCCTCTGTAGTAGGATATGAGGGCTAATTCTCTACATAATTACGGAATCCCTTTTGTGGCTTCATTTAGATTTACCTCCATTCTCCCACTTTAGGTGGTAATGATGGTTATGGGTATCTTTCTGTATCTTTGCTTATTGGTCTTTTGTTTTAATTCATTCATTGACACTATTCCCTTTTTTTCTCAGTTCATCCACTAATACATTATTTTTTCTGCATACAATTCATCACACAACTCCTTGACTCAAAAACTTTCATTATTTTCTCTCTGTTGCCTTTAATACATTGTCTAACTCTTCATAGTGACATTCATTATCCTCAGTCTGGTCCCAACCTTCTTTCTCAAGCTCATGTCCTCCTGTCTCCCTGCATAATAACAACAGCTAACTCTTATGTACTTGCTATATGCCTGGCATAATTTTAAGGGATTGATATGTATCATGCCATTTAACCTTTGTAACAATCTAGGGATATGTGCCATTATTCTTAATTGACAGATGAGGATACTGTGGTTGAGAGGGCTTAAATAATTTGCACAGGTTCACATAGCTAACAACGGGTGAAGCTAGAATTTGGATCCAGGCCACCTCGCTCCAGAGCTGATGCTGTAAATCACCCACTTACCCGTTCACCTGTGTGCTATAATCGATTATTCATTGTGTCCTAAACCTACGTTATGCTTTGTTGTTGTTGTTTTGGTTCCTTTGTTTATGCTTTGTCTTTCTTCTGCAATGCTTTGTGGGTCACATGTCAAAATCTGCCACAGACCCAATTTGAATTTTATTTTTTGCACATCTCCCTTCATTTCTCAACTCCTAATGCACTACATGTGCCCTTCCTTATGACCCCGTCACAAACATATCTGTGTGTAGGATACAGTGATCTTTATCTGTGCCCTTTCTCCCTGGGTCGGGGATCGGTTTCTGGAGGGTAGGTACTATATTTTGGAGACCGTAAGACGCACTGAAGTTTTAGAGGAGGAAAATAGGAAAAAAAATTTTGAAGCAAAAAACGTAAAATATTTTACTTGCTCCTGCTTCCTATGACCCCACTCCACCACTGTCCCCCACCCCCCCAGCAAGCCAGGTAAGCTACATTCAGACTATAAGATGCACCCCCATTTTTCTCCCAAATTTGGGGGTGGAGGAAGTGCATCATATAGTCTAAAAAATACGGTGCTTGCTTTGCGATCTGAGTCAGCAGGAAGAAGTTTAGGTGCTGCTTCTGCCATATTGTAGGGGTGTGATCTTGAGCAAACTGCTTGATGCTCCATGTGTTTCCTCACCTGTAAAGTGAAGTTGACAGCCCACCTCCTGGGACCATAGTAAGAGAGAAACAAGGCAACACAGGGAAAGCTGCTGGCAGAATGGTGTCCATCCTGTGCTACATCCTGTCCTCTTCCCCACTTGTGTCTGTCATTGGCAGGCTCCACCGGCGTGTCCTGTGATTGTGTCCTTGGCTTGTGATTGTGTCCTTGGCCTGTGATTGTGTCCTTGGCCTCTGTCCCCCTACACCCCCAAATACAGGCTGCTGGCCTTGTGGTGCTTTTTTCAGGTCACTGTACTTTTTCTAGGTGATAGTGGCTTTAATTGGTTCAAGAGATAAACTAATCTTTTTTATTGAATCAGTTGTCTAATGTTTCTTTGAGAACAGGTCTTAGCACATTTCAAAGCAGAGACTCCTATAAATAATAAATCTCTTGTGCGGGTTTCTTGTCAGGTTTAAAGGAAGTTACATAGGTATGACGGCTCTTTTTTAAGGATCCCTTGAGGCTGCTGTTCTCCTTCGTAGGACTAACCCTATTCCCATTTCTCCTCTTGCCCCAGTGTGCAAATAGTATAGGGTTTGTCATTTGAATAACTGGAAAGTTGGAAATAAAATTCCTCATCGCTGAGATCACTTTTACCTTAAGAGATGAGAAGTGGAAACCACTTTTATCGGTGGTGCCACCTCGATCGGCAGGTCACCCTGGGTCTTGCCACAGCTGGTTGTGGGTTCCATCTTCCCACTCACGATCACTGTCTGTCCGCCACCTGAGCAAGAGCCAGGGAAGTTCTGGAGCTGGCAGCTGCTGGGCGTTCTTCCGTCTCTGTTTCACTTAGAAGGTGGGACATTTTTTTTTTTATTGTTTGCTTTGTCTTGTTTTCTTTTTTTTGAGTCCACATCTGGGTTCCAAAATAAAGTGTTTTTAAAAGGTCATGGCCATATATAGTCTCTAAAGACTTAATATTATTTACATATTAGTACTCTTCTACTCTATTTTCTTGACATAGTTTTAATAATAATAGCAGCTCTTACAAATGCCTTGGAAAAAGGACACAAACCCACCTGTGGACATCTTGTGATAGCTACACAATGCTGATGCTCTCTGCAAATGTAATCAAGCGATCTTTTTGACAAAGCCAAGTAAAGCTGTTGCTGTAATTAGTGTTAATACACCCAAAAAAACAAGGCTAATTACTAAAAAACCAGAATGAATTTTCAGAGAAATAGGGCATCTTCCTGATTAGGCAGGTCTTCTTTTTCTTTTCTTGCCTTTCTTTTTTTTTTTTTGCTGTTCCCCTAACTCTGGGGAATAGGAATTCTGATGACATTAGTGCAGCTTATTAATGATCATTGTAATTCACTCCATCCCCCTAATTAAATCATCAGCTACAATTGGCAACAGGGGAGCATAATTTAAGTGGGGCTGCTCTGACAAACTAGATGCCACCATGCTCCTAAATATTTAATACATCCTGTGGCTGCATTAATGGGAAAGTTTAAAGTGTCATTTAGCCAGGTCTTTCAAAGGTGATGGAGGGACATGTTCTGTGGCTTTTAAAAGAAGTCAAATTGATTATAAATAAATTTCTGCCTAAAATCTTTTGTCATTGGGTGTAACATAGACTGAGAAATTATAATTAAAATCATTTTTTTATTCCAGTGATAAGACAGCGGAGCCCCGAAGGAGAATTGATTTATTTTAAGCACTTTATGAAGACCTTACATCCCCATGACTTATTTATTTTATAACTGGAGTTTGTACCTTTTGACTCCCTTCATCCATTTTAATACCAAGCCCCAACCTCTGCCTTGGCAACCGCCAATCCGTTCTCTGTATCTATGAGTTTGTTCTTTTAAGATTCCACATATGAGTGAGATCACAGGGTATTTGTGTTTCTTTCTCTGACTTATTTTACTTAGCATAATGCCCTCAAGTCCCAGCCACATTGTTGCAAATGTCAAGATTTCATTCGTCTTCATGGTTGGATAGTATTCCCCCGACAAGCTTATCCGGTCATTGGCTGATGGACACGTAGATTGTTTCCATATCTTGGCTAATGTAAATAATGCTGCAGTGAACATGAGGGGGCATGTATCTTTTTCCCTTCTTGTGTTTTTTTTTTTTCATTTTTCTATCGTGGAATAAATTTTTACCCTTTTTGTGCGTTTACTATGATAACTCTTTGACTTAGATTAGATTTTTTAATGAGTTTTCAGGAAAACACTAACGGATGGGAGGGCATGAAGATACAGATGGGTATTGCTGTGTGTGCCTGACAATGATCCCCCCCACCCCCGCCGCTCCTGGCTAGAACAATGTTATCGGTACAGCTCAAGGATTAGCTAGCACTGCTTAGCGTACTTGACTGATTACACAATAGGCGTATCCTTAAACAATAGGCATATCCCATTTTCCTTATACATTTATTAATGTATTTGTCTTGAATAGATTTGTGTCTTTTTTGTGGGGGGGAGGAAATGATTTTCCTAAGACTATTATATCCTCTGTGAAGTAATGCTTTTATTTTCATATGCTTAACCATTTACCCCTTCAATCATGTTTTTGCTTTAGCATTTTGATTTTTTTAAAAGATTTTATCTATTTATTTTTAGAGAGAGGGGAAGGGAGGGAGAAAGAGAGGGAGAGAAACATCAATGTGTGGTTGCCTCTTGAACACCCCCTGCTGGGGACCTGGTAGGCAACCCAGGAATGTGCCCTGACTGGAAATCGAACTGGCAACCCTTTGGTTCATGGGCTCAATCCACTGAGCCACACCAGCCAGGGTGCATTTTGAAATTTAAATAACTCTATTACATGCCATTGATTTTAAAACTTTAGGTCATGGTCTTTTATAGACTTCTAAAGTTTTCTGTTCTGTGCTCACATGGCATTCTCTTCATCTGTCTAGTTGGTCACAATATGGAGAAGTAAAATGAGGATGATACTGTTTGCTTCTGATGGCAACCGTAGTGTATAACCTTTAGGATTTGGCTTGTTGCTTATGTAAACACATGAATTTGTTATCACAAAGCTTGTCATTTTCTTTTACGGTATGTGTGTGCATATATATTTGCAAGTCGACATGTATACATATATACACATATGTGTATGCATATGTGTGTATGTATATATTTCATCCTGTTATTCTAAATTCACCTGTTGAAAAGTAGTTTCATCTCTCTTGAGCAGGTATAGCAACTGAGGTTAAGATAGTCCATGACTGGCTCAAAAGACCTTAATAGGTGAATGTGAAAATCCAATAGATCAGGTTTAATCACTACCTTACTCTTTTTACTCTGCATTTGCCTGGGCTGAGGACTTGGGAGCTTGACTGTTAGAAACTTTCAACAGATCTTGTGAATATTGAGTCTGTAGCAAAGTTCCAAGCCAAACACCATGAACGTTGACAAATTTCTCTGTTTTAGTTCTGTTGCATTTACATGATGGATTGTCAAATAAAAGGGCATGAATATGACAGTTTAGTTTCACATTAATCAGATCTTGCTTTATTGCTATCACAAAAACTTCTGGGGTCATGATCCAGAGTGTCTCTGATTCTGAATCTCATAAATATGGTTTTATAAAATGTCCATGTGAACTTATTAATATTAATTTTGTGTAGTCTCCCCTTGGTGTTAAATTCCCCATTGCTGTTGTGGTTAATTCTGAGTTCTGTGGTTGGAATTCACAGTGCTCCTGAGATCATGCATTTTTGAGTTGCTGTATATTATAATCTTAAAAGGCATAATGGCTTTTTGGCCTCTGATCTGTTGTCCAGAAACATAAATGCTTTGTAGTTCTCATTATTTAATTTTTTCCCTTATGCTCCAAAGTTTTCCTCTGTGAAGATTTGTTGGACCACTTTTTAAATTTCTCTAAGGTTCAGTTTCCTTCTGTAAAGTGGAGATACTGGCAGTAACTTCTTTATAGTGTTGTAAAGACTGAATATGCTAACGAATTTAGGGGATGGAGCCTGATATGTGGCATTTAGTAAGTGCTAAAAAAATATCATCCACAAAACTCATTGCTACTCTCAGAATTAGATAATAGGCTATAGCAAAACTCATACTCATTTTAATTTGCAAATGTGAATATCTGTATTTTCTTCCTTTTTTTCCCCTCAACAATGTCTAGTCCTAGACCTTGGTGTCAGGTAATAATAAAGAGCACCCTCTGAAGGGTCTTTAATTTTTAGAGTCTATTTATGCACCACTGAGTAAACTGACCCACCAGGCTTTCTAAATGACATTCTAGAAGAGTTAACCTTTTTTTTTCCAAAAGGAAGATGTGGTGGAGGTGGTTCGTGATGGAGGTGTAGGGAGATCCTGAATGCCACCCTCCCATGGGCAAAACTCTACAGTGATACAGGAACAATTTCTTGTGAAAAAGACCCCAAAACTGGCTAAAAACAGCTTTTCGACGAGGAAGGATAAAGGGGCCACATCAAGATAGGCAGGAAAGGCAGAAACATCATTTCACCCCAAAGCTCGCTCCCACTGTGGTGACCCACCGTAGAGGGACTCTCGCAAAGCAAAAACCTATAGCAGACACAAGAGATAATGAAAGAGGAGCCTGAGCATAATGCTAGAGAAAGTCATCAAACCGCGAGGTAAGAGAGCAAGAGAAGGAAGGAACAGAGAGGAACTACAAAACATCCAGAAAACAAAATGTCAATAAATACATACCTATCAATCATTAATTACTTTAAATGCAAGTGAGGCAAATTCTCCAATCAAAAGATGTATAGTGGCGAAGTGGATAGAAAACCAAAACCCATCATGCTGCCTGTAAGAGACCACTTCAGATGTAAGGATGCGTGCAAATATGTATCCTTTTTTCCTATATAAATATAAACCATACCCCAGGAGAATCAAATATACAGGGGTGGGCAAAGTAGGTTTCCAATCATGAGACTACAAAACCCAGAGTTTATTTTTGAATTATTAATAACTATTGTGCTACTTGTTTATATTATGTAAATCTACTTTTGTTCACCCGTAATAGGAGTGGAAGATTCATCTTGCAGAAAGCATTCTAGGTTATAAGTGAATAGATACGGACAGGAATGGGGTGTCAACATTTTCTATCCACTAATAAATCACTAGGTCTAGGTGCTGATTGTCTGTCACATTAGCATCATAAGAAGACTGGCAACCGGACAATGTGTCTTTATTGTGTGCATTATGATTGTTTCGGCTAAAATAATTGAACCTGAACCTGACCAAACTTCTAATTCCAATTTCCAGTTAACAGGAAATCCAGGGAACAAAGGTGTATATTGCCTTTAGTAAAATCCAGACTTTGGGAAACGGGACAAGACAAATGAAAGAGAATTAAGTGTGTGCGCATGCGTGTGAGAGAGACACAGAGAGAGAGAGAAGGAGAGAGAGAAGGAGAGAGAAAGAGGAAAGCAGAACCTTAACTTTACAGATTTTAGAAGGCCTAAGAAATTTATTGCCTAGTTACTATTAATAAGTTTGAGTTTGATCCTGATTTGAATAATTATTTTAAAAATGTTTATAAAAACTAAACAAAAGGGAAAAGTAGTTTATCCTTTTCTCACTACTATTTTTAGACCCATGAAGCTCAAAGTAATGGTAAAGCTTCTATGACTGCTTTGAGGGATACACCTTTTTTTTTTTTTAATTCTCCTTCTGAAAGGCCTATTACAGCTCTGTCATTGAGTTGTTTGTTCTTTGATTTCCATCAAAGAGAGTAATTCCAGCAAAGGTTAAAAAGGCCTCTCTGTTTCTCATATTGCCTTTCTATTATCTGACTTAACATTTACTGATTATGAAAAAGTTAAATCACCACCGAGTTTAATAAAATAGTTAAATAAAATAATTAAGCAAAATGAAAAGCATAGCATATCTCAAAGGCTTAAAGGGCGTTGTGGGTCTTTTTAAAAATTTAATTAGTGTACACAGCTAAAAGAAATACTAATTATCAGGATAACTCCTGGAAGGACAAGGAAAGAAAGGGAAGGGATGAACAGGTGCAATGAACTTTAAATATATCTAAGACGTCAAGTCTGGCCCTGACTGGTGTTGCTCAGTGGGTTGGCATTGTACCACACAATGAAGGGTCACTGGTTCGATTCCTGGTCAGGGCACATGCCTGGGTTGTGGGCCAGTTGGGGATGTGCAAAGGGTAGCTGATCTATGTTTCTCTCCCTCTCTTTCTACCTCCCTTCCCCTCTCTCTAAAAATAACTAAGGAAAATCTTTTTTAAAAAAGTGTTTAAGATATCAAGTCTGTCACATTGCTGGATATGAAATTTATGAAAGGAAAAAGGCCAGTGGCTTATGAATTCTAGTAACTTTTGAAGATTAAATACTAAACATGGTCAGTAGTCTGTCCGCCTGTTCATTTGAATGAGTACTATTTCTTTCTCACTTCATCTCTCCCTTGGACCTGTGAAATAATGAGAGAATCTTTTCACAAATTCACAGCCCTTTTTGGGGAGGGCTCTGGTGACCATAGCTGGTGAAGGCCTAGCATTTAGTAGTTCACCTTGTCTTCATTTGTGTTGGTCACTGACTTTTACCCGTAGTCTGGTAGGTAATTAACTCACACTCAGATTCCCAGGTACAACTTTACTAGTGGATTTCATCTCAGAGCTCTTTGGTCCCCAAACTTCAGGGTTAATATGATGCTTCCAGTTGCACCCTGGGTGGAAAAGGGACTTACTTTGGAATCTCCTAGGTTACAATTCCAGGAATTCTGAATGATGTCAAGGGAGGCCATTCTTCAATGCTGATTATGATTTGAGCTACTACAGTTGTGATTTCCAGCAAAACATGCTAAATCTGGGATAACCCAACCCCTTGAAGACTGCTACGAGCAGAGGATATTGGGACTCCTCTGCAGAAGGTTTCGCCCAAGGTCCTCCATTACTCTGGGAAATGCTTGTTTTGTTTTACTTTGGTCTTTTCTAGTCACACCTGATCTCGGTGCGGTTTCTCTTTCTCCGCTCCTGGCCAGGCTGTCATGGTCTACATCATTAACCCTCCACTCTGGGGAACTGATCCCCTGACAGCCTCTTTGATATTAGATTAGATCCCTTCCAGGCTGCATTTAATTGACTGAGTTCCTGGGGGAATAACGGGTTCCCGTTCCTTCTATGTTACTTGGCCACCCTTCTTTCGTAGCTGGCTTGCAAACATACTGTGCCTCTGTCAAGAAGAAGTATGACAGATAAAACAAATGCTTGTAATTCTGAATTCTACTTTCCCCCCTTCTAATGACCAGTACACTCTGCAGTTAGACCTGTCAATGAGCTCCATTGTTCTTTTTGAATCCTCTTCCTCCAGTGAATGAGAAAGGGGCTGCTTCCCTCTTATGTCTTTCATGCTGCATCTTGTCAATTTTTCCAAAAATGAAAGACCAGAGTACTGGTAATTAAAGTACCAGTGCATTTTCCTTGTCTCAAATATTTCACTTCTGTTTTTAAACTTTTAAAATCATTTACTTTTTAAAAATGACTCTTACATTGTAAACATTTTTGCTGATCTGGTGTTTTCTTGCAATGAGTAGAAAATTAAAATCACCTGTTTTTCCCCAACTATAAGAGTAACATATACTCAGTGCCAAAAATTCAAACATTATAGAGCTATGTAATGTATAAAATAAAAATGTCCATAATAATAATAATCCATTTCTCCCTCCAAACCAAATTTCTATTTTTTATGTATTGTTATTATATATATATATATATATGTATATATATATATATATACACTGCTCATTTTTAGTGATATGTATATGGAAATAGAAGATATACAAGAGAACAAGTGAGTAATATTTTAGGAAAAATAAGTAGTAGATGTAGTGTGTCATGCAGAAAAGTAAAGCTGACTGTAAAACCAGAACTGTTAGAGGAGAAAGGGACGTTTTATGTCGGAGGATCAGAGGATGGGATATTTGATCAAAAACCTGAATGAGATGAAGAGTCGTACTGGGAGAAGCCCTGGCTAAACAGAGCTCCAGGTGGAAAAGACGAAGTACAAGACCGAGCCAGGAATGAGGCTGGGAGCCCGGGGAGGCTGGGGTACAGTGGGTGGAAGGCAGGTAGCCCAGCAGAGCCCAAGAAGAAGCCGCAGACTGGACCGTGCAGGGCTGCAGAGGCCTGGCGAAGAGCTGGGATCCTAAACCTATTAGGAGCATTTCTTCCTGGGTAAGAATTTCTCCTGTGAGGTTGTCGAAGAAGTTGCCTGGTCATCATTCCTCCCTGCAGAACTATCAGGGCTTCTTTGAACTAGGGTGTTTCATTGATTATAAACTGATTTTTTAAATATATATATTTTTTACATGCCTGAATTTGGGATGTGAGACCATCTTAGAATAGTGTCATAGTGTCTTTGACATTTGTCTTTCCTCGTGGTAAATTAAAAAATGGAGCATCTTATAATGGATGATGTCTTAGATTTGGTGAAATATGGTACATCCCGGTTTCCAAATGGTTCCTAATTGATGTCTCTCCGCTCTCCCTAGCTTCATGGTGTTTTGATGGAAGACAGCCACAGTCAGAAGCTCTTAAGTATTGAGGTCTTTTCTTATACTGAGAATGAATGCCTTTCAGACATATACACTTAGGACTCAGTCTTCCTTCTAATTGTGCATTTTCATGATGATGACTGACCGGAAACAGGAAGATGGCTGACAGGTTTGGGGCCGTGTGTCGTGTGCAGAGCTAATCGGGCCACAGAGTGTATGAATGTACTACCTTGATGTTATTGCTAGTCTGCATGACTGGCTGAGCAAAGCAGATCATAATAAACCATTTGGTGATTTGGTGTGTATTCCTCGTGTGTGTACAACTTGGATGATGCTTGCATTCCCTCTGAGGTTTTAAAACATGGAAGGGATCTCCTTTTTTGTGAATGGACCTATGATGCTCCCCTATTAAAGTAATTTCTCTCTTTCTGTACTGTAGACTCTGAGCTCCTTGAGGGAAAGGACTGCGCCATTCATTTCTGTATTTTTAGTCCCCAGTAGAATACCTTTGTCATGGTTGATATTCAATAAAAGTTGATTAAATGGATGAAAGATAATCACAGTTCATCACCTCAAGTAGCTTATGGTCTAAGAAAGATCTTGCTTTTTAACATATTCAAAATTTAAACAGATTGCTTGTTCAATAGGGCAAAACATATATGTATTACAGACATCAAAATAAAAGGGCCGTCTTTATGATTTTTGTCTGATCTCATCTTGTTCTTGGACTCCCATTTCTGCTAACAACAGAAAATACTTAAACTTAGTTTAAAATTATTTCAAACTTATTGGGTATGAAACGAAGTTCTTTGGGTAAATATTCAGCTAGTTCAAAGTCCAGGAATGTATCAAAGTCAATTTTTTCTTCTTTAGGCAGCCTTCTTTCCCAAGATGATATCATGTGCGGAGTGACCTTGGTTCAAACGGTATATTGTGTACGTTGGCTGGTCTCCAATGAGAATTAGTACATCAGTTCACTGGGTGTCTGTCTGGACAAGTCATGTCATGGTTTAGTCTTTGGTGGGGGTTGGGGGGCGGGTCACCCTGGATTGGTTCCAAGCTGAGATTGTGGGAGGAAGCCCAGGCTGAGAATGGCCACATGTCTGTATTCCAGCTGACACTAGCGTCAGCTCGATTCTCCAACTGATAGCCAACATGGACTGCCAGACAGCTGCGTGAGCACGCCTTCAGGTGCTACCAAACCTCAGCTTTCCAGTTTGGGGCAGAGGCTTCAGCCCACAGGAAGCTGTGATGAGCCATCTCCATTGTGTTTCGCCTAAATTCTTGACCCAAAGAATCCATGAACAGAACAAATGATGGTTTCATGCCACTAAGTTCTGGAGTAATGTTTCATGCCATCCTCGTTACATTATGCTTTTTTCCTCCCTCATTCCTCCACCTCCCTCTCTTCTTCCAAAAAAATAAATTACTTTAAAGATTCAGAATATTTGGAGGACAGTCTTCAAAATAAGGACTATTTTTTTCAGGACCATAATTAATGAGTATTTTACGAACTATAAGAATGATCCCTGAAAGTATAGTCTTGAGTATTTTAATCATAGGGTGCTTTTAAAATGTGAAGAAAAGCATTCACTGTTTTTTTAAAGGACTTTTGTTAAAGCCAAATTGTATGAAGAATTTTTTTTTTTTTTGAACACAGGACAATTTCACCCACCTCACCCCAGGCCAAAAGCTATTTTCATTAAAGAAAAAAAATATGTTTTTCATTTTCTCAAATGATAATACATGCACCCAAATAAGTACAAAGTTGAAAGTCAAAAGTTGTGATACAGCTAGCTGCGTTACTTGATCTCTATCTGAATGTTAGTCGCGTGATTATTGGAGTTCATTGTCACAGCAGGGCGGGGAGAGGACATGGTGGCATCAAAAGGAAATTACATTTGCTGAAAAATATGGGTGAAAATGTCTTCAGCAATTACCACAGGTCATCTGTGCTGCACACAGCAAATGGCAGAGAAAAAGGGCTTCCTGTGGGAAGAAACAGGGAGGAGGGTTAGAACTGGGCTATTGTGCTGTGAAGAATCAAAAGCGACCCCCCATTATGCAGGCTTGGAGTAAACAGTATAATGGGCTGTAATGAATTACTGGTGGTTTTTAAGACTGCGGTTTTGTTCTTTCAGGTCAGCAAACATGCCATCCACTTTCCTTGCTTTGTGTCGTCTGCTCTACGCTCTTAGACCCATATGATTCCATTCTATTCCAGCTGGCTGCCTTTCG
>PVJI01010204.1:0-61530 GCA_004026765.1 Micronycteris hirsuta
AAAAAAAGAAAGAAAGAGAAGCTAGGGGAAAAACCCATTTAGTATAGCAACAACAACAAAAAAAATAAAGTACCTAGGAATGAATAAACCAAGGAGTTTAACCTGTACTCAGAAAACTACAAAACACTGAGGAAAGAAACATAGAAGATACAAATAAATGGAGGCATATATTGTGCTCACGGATTGCAAGAATTAACATCATTAAAAAATATATGCTACCCAAAGCAATCTGTAGACTGAACGCAATTATTTTATTTATTTTATTTTTTATTTTTAAAGATTTTATTTATTTTATTTTTAGAGAGAGGGGAAGGAACAGAGAAAGAGAGGGAGAGAAACAGCAATGTATGGTTGCCTCTCACATGGCCCTCACTGGGGACCTGGCCTGCAACTTAGGCATGTGCCCTGACTGGGAATCAAACCAGGACCCTTTGGTGCCCAGCCCGTGCTCAATCCACTGAGCTACACCAGCCAGGGCTGAACACAATTACTTTTAAATTACAAGTGGCATATTTCACATATCTAGAACAAATACTTCAAAAATGTATATGGAACCAAAAAGGACAGCAACGAGGCTTAACAATCTTGAGAAAGAAGAAAAAGTAGGGGAGATCACAATACCTGATATTAAAGTATACTACAAGGCTGCTCTAATGAAAACAGTCTGGTACTGGTTTAAGAAGACACACATATACTGATGGAACAGAATAGAGAGCCCAGAAATAAATCCATGTCTCTATGGTCAATTAATATTTGACAAAGGGGACATGAGCATACAATGGAATAATATAGTCTCTTCAATGAATGGTGTTGGGAGAACTGGATGGGTACATGCAGAAAAATGAAATTAGGGCACCAACTTACACCACAAACCAGAATAAATGAAAAATGGATAAAAGAGTTAAATATAATTCATGACACCATAAAAGTCCTAGAGGAAAATATAAGCAGTAAAACTTCGGATATCCGACATAGCAATATTTTTGTCGATATATTTCTTAGGGCAAGGTAAATAAAGGAACAAATAAAGAAATGGGACTACATCAAACTAAAAAGCTTCAGCACAGCTAAAGAACTCATCATCAAAATGAAAAGGGAACTGATTGTACAGTAGAATATATTTGCCAATGATACCTCAGACAAGGGTTTGATCTCCAAAATATATAAAGAACTCACACAACTCCACCCCAGGAAGATGAAAAATCCAATTAAAAAATGGGCAAAGGACCTGAATGTGCATTACACCAATGAGGACATACAGAGGGCCCAGAGACATATGAATGGATGGTCAGCATCACAAGCCATCAGAGAGATGCAAATTAAAACCACAGTGAGATGCCACTTCACACCTGCCAGAATGGCCATCATAAACAAATCAACAAACAAGTATTGGAGAGGATGTGCAGAAAAAGGAACCCTACTGCACTGTTGGCGGGAATGCAGACAGGAGTAGCCACTGTGGAAAACAGTATGGAATTTCCTCAGAAAACTAAAAATGGAACTGTCTTTTGACCCACCAATTCCACTACCGGGATTATACCCTAAGAGCTCTGAAACACTGAGGGGAGGAGAAGATGGCAGTGAAATAAGTGGGAGCAGAGTCCACTTCCTCCTGCCCACTGGTGAAACCCCAAGCTGATCTTCAGAGGCACAGAATGAACAGCCAACAGAATTCCAGCATATATGAGGATTGGAGACCAAAATTATAGTGGACATTGAATGATCTGATGGTGAGACATTTCAACCTGGAGGTGTGAAAACACCAGAATTAGACCGAAACAGGGGTCATCCAAAAAAACAGACAGTGAGACAATTTTCACTTTGCTAATCCAGAGAACTTGTAAGGTGGGAATAGTGAACACCAGTACGCCTGCTGGAAGAGGAAATCGAATAACAAAGGAACCACCAACAGATAACAATGAAAGAAGGTGAAGGAGGGAGTGGAACCCACACTAACCTCAATCCAGGACAGAACGGGAAATACAACCAATTGGTGGAGAAATTACCAACAACAAGCAACAGAACAAGAGTGAGAGACAAGCCTCAAAACCTTGCTCACACAGAAGAATCAGCTTCAACACAACCTGTCCACACCTGCACAACAGAATACAAGGCGTGGTGGATGGAGTGACCCTCAGTTAACCAACTGAAGCAAAGGACCCACCAAAGAAAGACCCAAGAACAATCAAAACCCAAAGACATACAGAGAGCCAACGTAAATGACAGTCCAAGACCAGTGAGCTCAGGAGATTAAGGAAATTGTACCACTGAATCTTGCAGGTATTCAACCATAGAAGTTCATACCATAAACACAGGGAGTAAGAACAGATCCATTTAAGAAACAGAGGATAACAAGAAGAGTCTAACAAACAATGGTGAGACAAAGAAACAATCCCCAAATGAAAGGAAAGGAGGAATCCCCAGAAAGAATGCTAAATGAAATAGAGGCAAGTCAACTATCAGATATTGAGTTCAAAGCACTGGTTATAGGGAAGCTCAGTGAGCTCACAGAGAATTACCAGAAACTACAGGGAAACTACAATGAACACACTGCAAGCAATATCAACATGAAAAAGGAAATAGAAACTATCCACAAGGGCCAAGAGGAAATGAAGAATACAATTTCTGAACTGAAGAACACAGTAGGAGGAATCAAATGCAGGCTTGATGATAAGAAGATCAGATCAGCAAGCTGGAGGACAAAGTAGAAGAAAACACACAGAAAGAGCAAGAAAAGGAAAAGAGGCTCAGAAAGAATGACGAGTGAATAAGGGAACGCCGGACAACATGAAATGCAATAATATCCGTATAATAAGGATACCAGAAGGAGAAGAAAAAGAGCAAGGGATAGAAAACCTGGTTAAAAAAATAATGATGGAAAACTTCCCTAATCTGATGAGAGAAAAAGTCACGCAAATCCAGGAAACACAGAGAGTCCCAATCAAGAGGAATGCAAAGAGGCCCACTTCAAGACATATCATAATTAAAATGGCAAAATTCCAAGACAAAGAAAGAATCTTAAAAGCAGCAAGGGGGAAACAGGAAGTAACATACAAGGGAGCCCTAATAAGGTTAGCAGCTGATTTCTCAATGGAAACACTCCAAGCCAGAAGAGAATGGCAAGAAATATTCCAAGTAATGAGAACCACAGACCTGAAACCAAGGCCCCTTTACCCAGCAAGTCTCTCAATAAAGGTAGAAGGCCAAATAAGGAGCTTCCCAGATAAAAGAAGTTTAAAAGAATACACCTCCAAAAACCAGCTCTGCAAGAGATGCAAAAGGGACTGCTTTAAGGAAAGGAAGGAAAAGAGAGAGAGAGAGAGAGAGAGAGAGAGAGAGAGAGAGAGAGAGAGAGAGAGAGAGGGGAACACGGGTATAAAAAATGGCAATGGATAAATATGTATCAATAATAACCTTAAACATAAATGGATTAAATGCTTCAATCAAAAGACATAGAATAGCTGAATGGATAAGAAAGCATGACCCACACATATCCTGCCTACAAGAGACCTACCACAGGAAAAAAAGACTTACACAGACTGAAAGTGAAGGGCTGGAAACAAGTTTTCCAAGCAAATGGGCAGGAAAAAAGAGCCGGGGTAGCAGTACTAATATCAGACAAAATACATTTCTAAAAAAGGGCCATAAAAAGAGACCCAGAAGGACACTTCATAATACTCAAGGGAAGAATCCACCAAGAAGACATAAACATTGTAAATATATATGCACCCTACATAGGAACACTCAAATACATCAAGAAAATCTTGGAGGACTTCAAGAAAGATATTGAGAGCAACAGAATTTAAGTAGGGAATTTTAATACCCCACTGTCAAAACTGGACAGATCTTCCAAACAAAATATCAACAAAGATATTGTGGCATTGAACGATGCGCTGGATTAAATGGACTTAAGTGATATATACAGAGCTTTTCACCCCAAATAAGCTAAATACACATTCTTTCCAAATGCACATGGAACATTTTCAAAGATAGACCATATGAGAGGACACAAAAGAAGCCTCAACAAATTCAAGAAAACTGAAATCATATCAAATATTTTCTCTGACCACAGGGGACTGAAATTAGAAACCAACCCCAAGGGAAAAACCCTGAAGCACTCAAACTAATGGAAATTGAATAGCATGCTATTAAATAACGAATGGGTCGAGAATGAGATTAGGGAAGAAATAAAAAATTTTCTCAAAACAAATGAAAATGAACTTACAACAAACCAAACCTTATGGGACAGAATGAAGGCAGTCCTGAGAGGGAAGTTCATAGCTATACAGGCCTACCTAAAAAAATAGAAACATTTCAGACATACGACCTAACTCTATGCCTACAAGAACTGGAGGAACAACAACTAAGACAGTCCAGAGAAAGTAGAAGGAAGGAAATAACCAAGATCAGAGCAGAATTAAATGACATAGAGACTAAAGCACAATTCTAATGATCAATGAATCCAGGAGCTGGTTCTTTGAAAAGATAAACAAAATAGACAAGCCTTTAGGCAGACTCATAAAGAAAAAAAGAGAGAGGATCCAAATAAACACAATCAGAAATGAAAGAGGACAGATTACAACTGACACCACAGAAATACAAAGGATTGTAAGAAACTACTATGAAGAACTGTATGCCAAAAAATATGAAAATGAGGGTGAAATGGGCAAATTTCTAGAAAACTATAATCTTCCAAAACTCAATGAAGAAGAAGCAGAAAGCCAGAACCTACCAATAACAGCATATGAAATTGAAGCACTAATAAAAAAGCTCTTGACACACAAAAGCCCTGGACCAGACGGCTTCACAGGAGAATTCTACAAATCATTTAAGGAAGAACTCACCCCTATCCTTCACAGATTATTCCAAAAACTCCAAAATGATGGAAGACTCCCAAACTGTTTTTTTATGAAACCAGCATTATCATAATCCCCAAACCAGATAAGGACACAACAAAGAAAGAAAACTTCAGGCTAATGTCGCTGATGAACATAGAGGCTATAATCCTCAACATAATATTGGCAAACCGCATCCAGCAATACATTAAAAAGATTGTACACCATGACCAGGTAGGATTTATCCCAGGGATGCAAATATGGTACAATATTTGCAAATCAATAAACATAACACATCACATAAACAAAATCAAAGACAAAAATCACATGATTATATCAATAGATGCAGAAAAAGCATTCAATAAGGTGCAGCAGCCATTTATGATAAAAAACACTCAGCAAAGTGGGAATAGAGGGAGCATTTCTCAACATAATAAAAGCCATCTATGGGAGACCTACAGACGACATCATACTCAATGGGCAAAAACTAAAATCTTTCCAACTAAGATCAGGAACAAGACAAGGTTGTCCACTATAACCACTTCTATTCAATATAGTATTGGAAGTTTTAGTCACAGCAGTCAGACAAGAAAAGGAAATAAAAGGCATCCAAATCAGAAAGGAGGAAACAAAGCTGTTATTGTTTGCAGATGACATGATAGTGTACATAGAAAATTCTATAGACTCCGCCAAAAAACTACTCGACTTAATAAATGAATTTGACAAAACAGTGGGATACAAAGTCAAGATCCAGAAATCAAAAGCATTTTTGTATACCAACAGTGAGACAGCAGAAGCATAAATCAGGGAAAAATCCCATTTGATATAGCAACAACAACAACAACAACAAAAATCTAGGAATAAACCTCACCAAGAAGGTAAAAGACCTGTACTCAGAAAATTACACAACACTGAAGAAAGAAATCATGGAAGACACAAACAAATGGAAACATATACCATGTTCATGGATCAGAAGAATCAACACCATCAAAATGTCCATACTACCCAAAGAAAATTATAGATTTAATGCAACACTTATGAAAGTACCAATGGCATATTTCACAGATATAGAAAAAACACTTCAAAAATTTATACGGAAGCATAAATGACCCTGAATTTCTGTTGCAATTTTGAGAAAGAAGAGAAAAGTAGGAGGGATCACAATACCTGATATCAAACTGTATTACAAGGCCACTGTAATCAAGACAGCCTGGTACTGGCATAAAAACAGACAGATAGAACAATGGAACAGAATAGAGAGCCCAGAAATAAACCCAAGTCTCTATGGGCAATTAATCTTCGATAAAGGGAGCATAAGCATAAAATGAAGTAAAAATAGCCTCTTCAACAAATGATGCTGGATGATCTGGACAGTTACATGCAAATAAATGAACTTGAACACCTACTTGCACCACACACAAAAATAAATTCAATGTGGATAAAAGACTTAAATATAAGTCGTGATACCATAAAAGTCCTAGAGGAAAACATTGGTAGGAAAATCTCAGATATTCCACACAAGAACAGCTTCACTGATATGTCCCCCAGAACAAGGGACATAAAGGAAAGAATAAACAAATGGGACCTTATCAAAATAAAAAGCTTCTGCACAGCTAAAGAAAACAGAATTAAATTAAAAAGAGAACCAACTGTATGGGAAAACATATTTGCCAATGATACCTCAGACAAGGGTTTGAGCTCCAAAATATATAAAGAACTCATACGACTCCACTCCAGGAAGACAAAAAAAAACAATTAAAAAATGGGCAAAAGGCATGAACAGACACTTCTCCAGGGAGGACATACAGAAGGCCCAGAGACATATGAAAAGATGCTCAGCATCATTAGCCATCAGAGAGATGCAAATTAAAACCACAATGAGATACCACCTCACACCAGTCAGAATGGCCATCATCAACAAAGCAACGAATAACTGTTCGAGGGGATGTGTAGAAAAGGGAACCCTACTGCACTGTTGGTGGGAATGCAGACTGGTGCAGCCATTGTGGAAAACAGTATGGAATTTCCTCAGAAAACTGAAAATGGAACTGCCTTTTGACCCAGCTGGGATTATACCCTAAGGGCCCTGAAGCACCAATTTAAAAGAACCTATGCACTCCAATGTTCATAGCAGCACAATTCACAATAGCCAAGTTCTGGAAACAACCTAAGTGCCCACCAACAAATAAGTGGGTCAAGAAAGTATGGTAAATTTACACAATGAATTCTACACAACAGAGAGAAAGAAGGAGCTCCTACCCTTCCTGACAGCATGGATGGAACTGGAGAGCATTATGCTAAGTGAAATAAGCCTGGTGGTGAGGGACAAATACCATATGATCTCACCTTTAACTGGAACGTAATCAACAAAAGAAAAAAGGAAGAAAAACATAACCAGAGACATTGAAATTAAGAACAATCTAACAATAGCCAGAGGGGAGGGGGAGGGGTCTATGGGGAGAAGGGTTTTCAGGAACCACTATAGAGGACACATGGACAGAACCAAGGGGGAGGGTGGAAGAAGGAGAGAGAGATGGGTTTGGAGCAGGTGGGGGAGGGGAGGGGAGAGGATGAAGACAACTGTAATTGAACAACAACAAAATAATTATAATTAAAAACAAAAACAGAAAATAAAAAGAATGCTTTAACACTAATTTAAAAGAATCAATGCTCCTCAATGTCCATAGCCATGTAATTTACAATAGCCAAGTGCTGCAAACAGCTTAAGTGCCCATCAGTAAATGAGTGGATCATAAAACTGGTACATTTACACAATGGAATACTGCACCGAAGATAGAAAGAAGGTACTCTTACCTTTTGGGACAGCATGGGTGGAACTGGAGAATGTTACACTAAATGAAATAAGCCAGATGGTGAAAGACAAATGCCATATAATCTCATCTATAAGAGGAATCTATTGAACAATATAAACTAACGAACAAAATAGAAGCACAAGCATAGAATTATGGAAGAGACTGACAGTGACCAGAGGGAAGTGAGGAGAAAGATAATGGTGGCAAAAAGAAGGGTCATACCATGTATGAATGACCCATGGACATGAACAATAGTGTGAGAATTGACTGTGGGAGTAGGGGTTGGAAAGCGGGGAGGATGGCAAAGGGGGTAAACGGGGACAACCTAATAGAATAACAATTTTAAAATCTTTTAAAAATCAGTCTGTATAACATTCAAAACCCTAAGGAGGAAGAGCATACAAAATGGTCTTTGAAAAGAAAGATAAATGGAGAAAGAAGTGGAGTTTTCTTGGAAACATATGGAGATGTAAAGAGAAGGATTATCTATGGTTCACACATAATTCAATTGTACAGACATGCCAGCAGTCATCAGTGTATATTAGTTTGCAGATAGACACAGGTTTATACACATATTTGAGGCAAAGTATCACTTAATGTATTTGTGAAACACTAAAACCTAGTGTTCTTAATTCACTGAATCATCCATTAAAGTGGATTGCCTATGTTGTGCTGGGCACTATGTTCTTTGAAGCCTCACTGAGTATTTGAAAGGAACCTTTTATACAAGTTTGTAGTTTTTATAATAGGTAGGACTTTAAAACTAGTCTTGAACCACCGATATAAGATGCCTCCTAAGTTGAAATGCTGTTTTGTTTTCATGATTTTTGCTGCAATCTTCCTAACTTTCACTGAAGCTATATTTCCTTTAATCATAAAGATTATGGACAGGTTCATTTGGAAATGTCTCCAGAATTCTCATTAGGAACACGAGGAAAATTTTCATTGATTTGATTGAAGGAAAATATGAACACTCCTACTTATATTCTCAAAAGGGATAATAAAATCCTGTTCTCCAACTGATGCAGGAAGACAGTTGAGTTTAATTAATCTTTTTATTCTCTTCCCTAAAAGGGTTGCTTCACTTTTTCTCAGTTTGCTTCCCATTACCAAATAGTAACAATGACTCATTCGGTGGGTGAAAACTAAATAACCAGGCTCTAAGCTGATCCTAAGAGGAAGGGGGCGTCTGATACAATATGTAACTGTTCCCTACAACTTAGCTTTATTTGCATTTCTTTGTGGCCAACAAATAAATGATAAAATTTTCAGAAAGCTTTCAGAATGTCCCAGAAGGCTGACTTAGAAAATGCCAAATGTCCATTGTATTAAAGAAAGCAATTCCTGTCCACATGAAAGACAGAGAGGGTGGAACAGTGTGTTGACCACTGTGGGGACTTTAAGAGTATGTGGGCGAAAATCTGTTTCCCTGGACTACAATCTAAGTTTTATTTCACGGATAATATATGTTGATGTAGCTCTATCTTTTGTAAAGAAGCAAGACAACTTACAACTGACTTTTGAATCTGAATTAAAAAAGCAGGGAACTGTAAGGCACAAGTATGCTTTCCACATGTCCAGTCTATATGGATTTGATGTCAAAATGAAGATAACATTTGTTTTGGGAATCACTTTGAATAATTTAGAAATAATATTGAATGATTAAAACCTCATATGTTCTGTCATTCTTGTTCTGACCTGTTTTCATATAATATAACATTATTATACATTGTGCTTCATCTCAATGGATCCCAAAGTGGTTTACAATCACAGCAATCTTTTAAATCAGGCCTGGTCTCCTGGTTGAACAATTTATTTGGAATGACAGAACTATAACTTCCTGGGAAGACCCATGCATAATTCAATAGGAATATCTGAAATACAAAAAAAAAATCAGTTTGTACTTGTATATAAATAATTCTTAATAATGGAAAAATCACTCTCCTAAGGTGTATGCATGTCAAGTTAGAGGAAGAGAATGAAACAGCAGTGATGAGTAAGAACACAAAACCTGTGCAAAACTAAAGGAGTAAGTTCACCATTCTGCTCCCATCAGGAATAGGTTTGTAAAGGATTGTAAAGGGGAACAATGTACAGAGTAAGTGACATAGTTTATGTATCTGGATACATCAGGAAGTTATAAACCATTTCCAGAGTGAAAGGGTTTGTTGAACATACATTAGTCACTCTTCTAAATGAACCATATCAAGCATCCTGCTTATCTACATAGCCTGCCTACATATTTGCTGCTACTCCAACTCTCTGTATTAATTTAGGTGCTACCACTCATTTTCTTCCTTTTCGTAGATCGACAGATATTCAGGAAAAAGGGAAAGCAGGTGAAACTTTAAAAAATCAGTTTGTATGTGCAGAGAACATCTGCTAATAAAACAATACTTAAAATGTAAACTTCATTCTTTCCAGGGAAGATGGTGGCGTGATAGGTAGGAGCAGAGTCCACTCCCCCAGTGCACGGGTGAAACACCTAGTCCATCTTCTGAGAAACAGAGTGAACAGCCAACAGTACCCCAGCATATATGAAGATTGGAGACCAAAATTATAGATATAGAAAAATCAGATGGTAAGGAGAGAGCTTAAGGACAATAAGGTCCCTGGGTCCAGCGCAGGTCTAGGGTGGCAGCAGCCCCAGGCCCAGTGCCAGCTGGGTTTCTCGCTGGGTTTTTGGGAGAGAGCCAGGTCAATGGCTCCCTCTCCTGCCAAACAAGGTTTGAGCAGCACTGGGGAGATTTGGTTGCTTGAAGCCACAGGGAGGGGAATAAGGACGAAGTGGCAAACACACGAGGGCTGTGAGCACCCACAGAGACTGTGTGTGCTGGCTGGGGAGAGTTGAGAGTTGGGCCGTGACAAGCCCTGAACAAGATAGTCCCTGGTCTGGTTGGAAAATTGGGCTGAGTGAGAGGCCAGGCCCTTGCATGGAGTGGCAGGCTTGAACAGGAGCAATTTTTCAAAAAGAAAAAGTAAAGAAAGAGACACACGACAGCTGTTTGGAGAACTCTCCTGCAGTAGCAGAACAGGCCTCTTACCCACTCAGCCTCGGGGCACCCCCACGGAGGATAGGAGGGTCCTGGGCTCATACCCATAGCTCTGGGGAGAATGTGCACCAAGGAACCCCGGGAGAGTGCACACCGAAAAAGACCCTGTGCACACGCCCGCAGCCCCAGGGACAGTGTGCACCTGCTGTGGGTCTGGTGGCTGATTGTCCTGCCACACACACAGGCCTGGGACTGAACGCACTTGACCCCTGGGCCCCCAAGGAAACAACAGAGTAGGTCCGCACCAGCATCTGCAGTGGCAGCCATGGCGGAACCCCTGCCCTGGAATCAGGGGGTCAGCAATCCCCAGAAAGAATTAACACAGTGGGGGTGCTGAACTAGCCTGAAGGGGTGCTAAGAGTCCCTAGCATCTAGGAAAATAAAGAGTGAGAAGTGGGTGTGTGAACTGCCCCTGATTGGTGCACCTCAAGAACAGCGCAACTGGTGGGTTGAAGGCCTAGGCTGGATGAAAAAGGGCACTGAGGAACTGGGCCAGAGGCTGATGGAGTGCCGCTCAGGAAGGGAGAAAAGAGAAACCAATTTCCCCCTCAGACTACTGCAGACAGGAGGTGCAGCAGAACTGGCTTGGCCAGTGTGAAGCCAGCAGGAGGTTTTTGTTTTGTTTTGTTTTGTTTTGTTTTAATAATTCCCACAAGTGAGACAATAAAACCAGGAACTGTGAAAAGACCAGAGTTGGACCCAAAGAGGGGTCACCCCAATGGCTGAGACAAATTTCACTTTGCTACTCCAGAGGACTTGCAAGTTATTGTATATTTGTATTATTATTATTTTCATTATTCTTACATCTTAAATTTTACTAGTATTTTTGTGTTTTTCTTCTTTCTGTTTAGTCTTCTTCACTTGACTGGTTGAATTGCATTGTTTGACTGGTTCCCTGATTCTGTCATTCGTAGTATATTTTTAACTTACTGTCTTTCACTTCACTTGTGTTCCATTAACGTACCACTCTAGGTCCTACACTTCCTAGTCTTGTTATCCAGATCACACAGAGTCTGTCATATGATTGTTGCTCCATTAGCACTGTAAATAATTGCTGTTCCATATAATTGTAAATACTACACAGCAACCCCCCTCAGGTCTTAGCCCACTCCACTGTTTCCTGAACTTTACTACTGTTGTGGTTAACTCTATTCTCTGACACACTACACCTATTTTCTGTACTTTATTTTCACTTTACCTCATATTCTGATGTCCCACAAGTTCACTGCTTTCTAAATCAAACTCACAATCCTTCTGCCCTCCAAGAAGAGTCTTACCTACTTCCTACCCTTTCTTAAAAGTGGCTAGTTGGGTGAAATATCCCGGTTAACACTATACATATCCAAAGGATCTCCTATCTCTTCTCTAAGGGTTGGTACATTAAATATCAGAGAATACACACCTGCTGTCTTAAACCATTTTGCCTTCCCCCTCCAACTGATCACAAAAAAGAGCAGTTAGAAGCTGTGAACACCAGGATCCCCACTAGAATAGAAACCCACCAACAAAGGAAGCACCAACAGATAACAACAAAAGAAGGTGAAGGAGGGAGTGGAACCCACACTAACCTCAATCCAGGACAGAACGGGAAATACAACCAATTGGTGGAAAAACTACCCACAACAAACAACTGAACAAGAGTGAGAGACAAGCCTCAAAACCTTGCTCACACAGAAGAATCAGCTTCAACACAACCTGTCCACACCTTCACAACAGAATAAAAGGCATGGTGGATGGAACGACCCTGAGTAAACCAGCTGGAGGAAAGGACCCACCAGAGAAAGATCCAAGAACAATCAAAACCCAAAGACATACAGAGAACTGACATAAATGACAGCCCAAGACAAGCGAGCTCAGGAGATTCAGGAGACTGCATCACTGAATCTTGCAGGTATTCTACCATAGAAATTCATACTATAAACCCAGGGAGTCAAAACAGATCAATTTAAGAAGCAGAAGCTAACAAGAAAAATCTCATCAACAATGGGAAGACAAAGAAACAATCCCGAAATGAAAGGAAAGGAGGAAGCCCCAGAAAGGATGCTAAATGAAATAGAGGCAAGTCAGCTATCAGATATTGAGTTCAAAGCACTGGTTATAGGGAAGCTCAGTGAGCTCACAGAGAATTACCAGAAACTACAGGGAAACTACAATGAATGCACTGCAAACTATATCAACATGAAAAAGGAAATAGAAACTATCCACAAGGGCCAAGAGGAAATGAAGAATACAATTTCTGAACTGAAGAACACAGTAGGAGGAATCAAATGCAGGGTCGATGATAAGAAGATCAGATCAGCGAGCTGGAGGACAAAGTAGAAGAAAACACACAGAAAGAGCAAGAAAAGGAAAAGAGGCCCAGAAAGAATGAAGAGGGATTCAGGGAAATTCAGGACAACATGAAACATAATGTATACATATAATAGGGATACCAGAAGGAGATGAAGAAGAGCAAGGCATAGAAAACCTGGTTGAAAAAGTAATGATGGAAAATTTCCCTAATTTGATGAGAGAAAAAGTCACGCAAATCTAGGAAACACATAGAGTCCCAATCAAAAGGAACCCAAGGAGGCCCACTTCAATACACATCATAATTAAAATGGCAAAATTCCAAGACGAAGAGATAATCTTTTTTTTTAAGATTTTATTTATTTATTTTTAGACAGAAGGGAAGGGAGGGAGAAAGAGAAGAGAGAAACATCAATGTGTGGTTGCCTCTCACATGGTCCCCACTGGGAACCTGGCCTGCAACCCAGGCATGTGCCCTGACTGGAAATCAAACTGACGACCCATTGGTTCACAGCCTGTGCTCAATCCACTGAGCTACACCAGCCAGGGCACAAAGAGAGAATCTTAAAGGCAGCAAGGGAGAAAGAGGAAGTGAAATACAAGGGAGCCCTGATAAGGTCAGCAGCTGACTTCTCAATGGTAATACTCCAAGCCATAAGGAAATGGCAAGATATATTCCAAGTGATGAGAACCAGAGGCCTGCAACCAAGGCTATTTTACCCAGCAAGGCTCTCAATCAAGATAGAAGGCCAAATAAAGAGCTTCCCTGACAAAAGAAGCCTCAAAGAATATACCTCCTCCAAACTGGCTCTGCAAGAGATGCTAAAGGGTTTGCTTTAAGAACAACAAGAAAAACAGTGGAAGAGAGAGGAACACAGGTATAAAAAAATCACAATGAATAAGTACCTATCAATAATAACCTTAAACATAAATGGATTAAATGCCTCAATCAAAAGACACAGAATAGCAGAATGGATAAGAAAGCATGACCCACACATATGCTGCCTACAAGAGACCCACCTCACAACAAAAGACTTACATAGACTGAAAGTGAAGGGCTAGAAACAAATATTCCAAGAAAATGGACAGGAAAAAAAGCCAGGGTAGCAATACTCATATCAGACAAAATAGACTTACAAAAAAAAAAAAAAAAGCCATGAAGAGAGACCCAGAAGGTCACTTCACAATACTCAAGGGAAGAATCCATCAAGAAGACATAAACATTGTGAATACATATGCACCCAACATAGGAGCACCCAAATACATAAAGAAAATCTTGGAGGACTTCAAGAAAGATATTGACAGCAACACAGTCATAGTAGGAGACTTTAACACCCCACTGTCAAAAATGGACAGATCTTCCAAACAAAATATCAACTAAGGTATTGTGGCATGAACAATGCTCTAGATGAAATGGACTTAACTGATACATATAGAACCTTTCATCCCAAAAAGCAAAATACACATTCTTTCCAAATGCACATAGAACATTTTCAAAGATAGACCACATGAGAAGAAATAAAACAAGACTCAACAAATTAAAGAAAACTGAAATCATATCAAGCATTTCCTCAGACCACAAAGAACTGAAACTAGAAATCAACCACAAGGAAAAAAACAGTCAAACTCATGGAAATTGAATACCATGCTATTAAACAATAAATGGGTCAAGAACAAGATTAGGGAAGAAATCAAAATATTCCTGGAAACAAATGAAAATGAACTGTCAGCAAAGGCAGTCCTGAGAGGGAAGTTCAGGGCAATACAGGCCTACCTAAAAAAACATTTCAAACAAACAACCTAACCCTACCCCTACAAGAACTTGAGGAACAACAAGAAAGATAGCCCAGAGCAAGTAGAAGGAAGGAAATAAACAAGATCAGAGCAGAATTAAATGGCATAGAGACTAAAAGCACAATTCTAAGGATCAATGAATCCAGCAGTTGGTTCTGTGAAAAGTTAAACAAAATTGACAAGCTTTTAATCAGGCTCATCTGAAAAAAAAGAGAGAAGACCCAAATAAACGCAATCAGAAATGATAGGGGATAGATTATAACTGATGCCACAGAAATACAAAGGATTGTAAGAAATTAGTATGAAGAACTATATGCCAAGGAATTTGAAAATCTAGGTGAAATGGATAAATTTCTAGAAAAATATAATCTTCCAAAACTCAATGAAGAAGCAGAAAGCCTGAAGAGACCAATAACAGCTGATGAAATTGAAGCAGTAATCAAAAAACTTCCAACACACAAAAGCTCTGGACCAGACGGTTTCACAGGATAATTTTACAAAACATTTAAGGGGGAGATAACCCCCATTCTCCACAGATTATTCCAAAAAATTCAAGAAGATGGAAGACTCCCATACTCTTTTTATCAAGCCAGCATCATCCTAATCTCAACACCAGATAAAAACATAACAAATAATGAAATTTTCAGGCCAGTACTGCTGATGAACATAGATGCTAAAATCCTCAACAAAATATTGGCAAACCGCATCCAGCAACACGTTAAAACTATCATAAACCATGATCAAGTGTGATTCATCCCAGGGATGCAAGGATGGTACAATATTCACAAATCAATAAACATAACACACCACCTAAACAAAATGAAATACAAAAATCACATGATCATATCAATAGATGCAGAAAAAGCATTTGATAAGGTACAGCACCCATTTATGATAAAAACACTCAGCAAAATGGGAATAGAGGGAGCATACCTCAACCTAATAAAGGCCATATATGAGAGACCTACAGCCAACATCATACTCAATGGACAAAAAATAAAGCTTTCCCATTAAGATCAGGAAGAAGACAAAGATATCCGCTTTCACCACTCCTATTCAACATCGCACTGGAAGTCCTAGTGACATCAATCAGACAAGAAAAAGAAATAAAAGGCATCCAAATTGGAAAGGAGGATATAGAACTGTCATTGTTTGTAGGTGACATAATAGTGTACATAGAAAATCCTATAGACTCCATCAAGAAACTACTTGACCTAATAAATGAATTTGGCAAAATGGCAGGATACAAAGTCAATACTCAGAAATCAAAGGCATTTTTGTACACCAACAATGAAATATCAGAAACAGAAATCAGGAAAAAAGTTCCATTTGATATAGGAACAAGAAAAATAAAGTCCCTAGGACTAAACATAACCAAAGAAGTAAAAGACCTGTACCCAGAAAACTACATAACGGTGAAGAAAGAAATTAAGGAAGTCCCAAACAAATGCAAGCATGTACCATGCTCATGGATTGAAATAATTAACATCATCAAAGTGGCCATACTACCCAAAGCAATCTATAGATTCAATGCAATCCCCATAAAAGTACCAATGACATATTTCACAGATACAGAACAAACATTTCAGAAATTTATATGGAAACATAAATGACCCTGAATAGCTGCAGCAATTTTGAGAAAGACGAACAGAACAGGAGGGATCACAATAGCTGATATCAGACTGTATTACAAGGCCACTGTAATTAAAACAGCATGGTACTGGCATGAAAACAGCCTCATAGACCAATGGAACAGAACAGAGAGCTCAGAAATAAACCAAAGTCTCTATGGTCAATTAATATTTGACAACAGGGGCAGCAGCATAAAATGGAGTAAAAACAATCTCTTCAACAAATGGTGTTGGGAGATCTGGGCAGCTACATGGCAGAAAATGAAACTTGATCACCAACTTATACCATACACAAAAATAAATTCAAGGTGGATAAAAGACTTAAATATCAGTCATGACACCATTAAAGTCGTAGAGGAGAACATAGGCAGGAAAATATCAGACATTCCATGCAGCAACATTTTCACAGATATGTATCCTGAGGCAAGGGACATAAAGGAAAGAATAAACACAAGGGACCTCATCAAATTGAAAAGCTTCTGCATGGCTAAAGAAAACAGAATTAAAATGAAAAGAGGACCAACTATATGGAAAACATATTTGCCAATGATACCTTGGACAAGGTTTTCATCTCCAAAATATATAAGGAACTCATACGACTCCACTCCAGGAAGACCAAAAACTCAATTAAAAAATGGGCAAAGGCATGACTTCTGGCCAAGATGGAGGTGTAGGTGGACACACTGTGCAGCTGCTCACAATCAAAGAGGATAAAAAAGTTAAAAAGCAAAACAAACAACCAGAACGGACAGAGAATTGAACCGAATGGAAGTCCGAAAGCCAGGAAGTTAGAGAGGACACGTTCACCCAGACCGGTAAGCAGGGTGGAGCGGGCAGAGAGCGTGCGCAACTAGGCAGCAGTTTGCCGGAGAGACTCACTGCAGGCACCCCTAACCAAAACATGGCCCGTGCACTCAGCGAAGCCCGCAGCCAGTGCACCCCGAGAAGCCCATGGGAGCTAGCAGGGCTGAGACTGGTGGACCAGGCAGTCCCTCTTTTGTGAGCAGATAGACTGGGATAAGGAGCTGGGGAGTGGAGCAGACTGCGCGGCCCATCATCGCAACCCAGCATAGCGGCAGGGAAAAAAAGCCCCGGACCACCTGTTGAAAGCACCTGAGGAGGTTGAAGTGGCTGGCGGAGTGGCTCCCAGCCTCACAGGAGAGCTTATTGGGGCAGAGGTGAATGGGAGCTGGTGGTAAATGGAGCAAGCACCATTGCTCCCTTCCAGGCCCCGCCCCCAAAGGAAGCATCACAACACAACTAAGTAGGTTGCCCTGCACTGGCGAACACCTAAGGCTCCACCCCTTAAAGTAACAGGCGTGCCAAGAAAAAAAATGGCCCAAATGAAAGAACAGAACAGAGCTCCAGAAAAATTACAACTAAGGGACAAGGAGATAGCCAGCCTATCAGATGCACAGTTCAAAACACTGGTAATCAGGATGCTCACAAAATTGGAAGAAAGTTGGACGCAAATAAATGAACAAATAAAGGATATGCTACAGAAAATGAGGGGAAATGTGCAGGAAACCAATAGAGATGGGAAGGAAACTGGGACTCAAATCAATGGTGTGGAACAGAAGGAAGAAACAAAAATTTAAAAAAAATGAGAAGAGGCTTCCTCCGAGACATCTGTAAATGGCCCAACATCCGGATCATAGGAATGCCAGAAGTAGAAGAGGAAGACCAAGAAATTGAACATTTATTTGAACAAATAATGAAGGAGAATTTCCCCAATCTGGCAAAGGAAATAGACTTTGAGGAAGTCCAGGAAGCTCAGAGAGTTCCAAAGAAGCAGGACCCAAAGAGGAACACACCAAGGCACATCATAATGACATTACCCAAGATTAAAAATAAGGAGAGAATCTTAGAAGCATCAAGAGAAAAGGAGACAGTTACCTACAAAGGAATTCCCATAAGACTGTCAGCTGATTTCTCAAAGGAGACCTTCCAAGCAAGAAGGGGTTGAAGAGAAGTATACCAAATCATGAAAAGCAAGGACCTACAACCAAGAATACTCTATCCAGCAAAACTTTCCTTTAGAATGGAAGGACATATAAAGTGCTTCTCAGATAAGGTCAAGTTCAAGGAGTTCATCATCACACAGCCTTTATTATATGAAATGTTAAAGGGATTTATATAAGACATGGAGGGATATCAACAGGGGAGTGGGAGGGGGAGAGAGGAGGGAAAAGTACAGAGAAAAAGTAGCATAAATGGTAGGTAGAGAACAGACAGGGGGAGGTTAAGAATAGTATAGGAAATATAGAAGCCAAATAACTTATGTGTATGACCCATGGACAAAAACTAAAGGGCGGGGAATGGGGGGGATGTGGGGCAGAGGGTAATAAAGGGGGGGAATGGGACAACTATAATAGCACAATCAATGAAATATATTTTTAAAAAATGGGCAAAGGACCTGAGCAGACACATCTCCAAGGAGGACATACATAGGGACCAGAGGCATATGAAAAGATGCTCAGTATCACTAGCCATCAGAGAGATGCAAATTAAAACCACAATGAGATACCACCTCACACCAGTCAGAATGGCCATCATCAACAAAGCAACAGCTAACTGTTGGAGGGGATGTGGGGAAAGGGGAACCTTACTGCATTGTTGTTGGGAATGCAGACTGGTCCAGCCACTGTGGAAAACAGTGTGGTATTTCCTCAGAAAACTAAAAGTGGAACTGCCTTTTGACCCAGCCATTCCACTACTGGGATTATACCCTAAGAGACCTGAAACACCGATCCAAAAGAACCTATGCACCCCAATGTTCATAGCAGCACAATTTACAATAGCCTAAGTGCCCATCAACAAATGAGTGGATCAAGAAATTATGGTACCCAATCAACCTAAGTGCCCATCAACAAATGAGTGGATCAAGAAATTATGGTACATTTACACAATGGAATTCTACACACCAGAGAGAAAGGAGGAGCTTATATCCTTTGTGACAGCATGGACGGAACTGGAGAGCATTATGCTAAGTGAAATATGCCAGGCAGTGAGGGAAAAATACCATATGATCTCACCTTTAAGTGGAACCTAATCAACAAAAGAAAAAATCAAACAAAATATAACCAGAGATATTGAAATTAAGAACGATGTAACCATTGCCAGAGGGGAGTGGGGAGGGGACTGTGGGGAGAAGGGTTTTCAGGAACTACTATAAAGGACACATAGACAAAACCAAGGGGGATGGTGGAAGCAAGGGAGGCAGATGGGTTTGGGTGGGATGGGGCAAGGGAGGGGAGAAAATGCAGACAACTGTAATTGAACAACAGTAAAGTAATTTTAAAAACTGTAAACTTAATAATAATAAGGGCTCAGCATAATATTTATTGAGGAAAAAATTTAAAATTTCTTCCACTCACAACTTTAAGTTGTGACTAAAGATTAAAGGGAGCCAGAATTCAGTAGTTTATCTAACTATGGTATCAAAAACTTAAAGCACATGAACCCCTGGCTGGTGTAGCTCAGTGGATTGAGCACAGGCTGGGAACCAAAGGGTCCCGGTTCGATTCCCAGTCAGGGCACATGCCTGGGTTGCAGGCCAGGTCCCCAGTGACGGCCGTGTGAGAGACAACCATACACTGCAGTTTCTCTCCCTTTCTTTCTCCCTCCCTTCCCTTCTCTCTAAAAATAAATAAATAAAATCTTAAAAAAAAAACTTAAAGCACATGAAAGGAATCATTCTTGGTCTGAAACTCAATGCCAATATTTATGATGCACCGTTATGTAATGTACTTGATTATGGTCAATTTTTCATAAATATTTTGCATGATATGTACTATTGTTTTTATTGTACTTTCTCAATAATATGCTTGAAGGGAGAAAACATGTATTTTGAAAAATACTTAAAAATTAGGTCTTACCCACCATTCCATGTGGCAATTTTTGTCTAGTTATCACAGTGAAGTGAAATTTTAATATGTGTGTACACATCACACACCTTTTTATGGAAGGGTGGGATTTGTGTGCATGGTATTCAAAAGTCCTCTACCCTAAGTACATTGTATGACATTACGTAAATCGGGGTATACAGTATAAAGTATTGAAAATGAAGAGAGTTGTCATGACAACAGTAAGGAAACTGGCTCAGCTCTGTACCACCTCTGTTTAAAGGGATGGAAACTAGCAAAGTAAAATGCTAGGACATTACCTGTAAGGTGACTGATTAGTGCTAGAAAATGTGAGGAAATTAAGATTATCTTTGGGAAAAATTAGTATTGGATATTTCATCTTCAATCAACAAAGGGGTCATAATGGCTGATGATCACCCACAAAACTAGAAGAGAGGAATAAGGACTGAGCCAAACTCCTCTTTCCTTGTCTATTTCTGAAGAACTGTGGTTGTTCAGAAAGTAAGAGTATTTCCTTCAAATCTTTAAAGTAAACTAGTTATCTTTTCTCTCTCTCTCCCTCTCCCACCCATCATTTTTCTCATTGTGCTGTTTTAATTTTAAAAGTAAGAGACCCTAGCCCTGACAGGGTGGCTTGGTTAGTTGGAGCATCATCTTGTACACCAAAAGGTTGCAGGTTTGATCCCTCATCAGGACCCATACCTAGGTTGCAGATTTGATCCCCAGTCAGGGCACATTCAGGAGGAAACTAATCTCTCTCTCTCTCAAATCAATAAACATATCCTCAGATGAGGATTAAAACATAAACATCATAGATCCTAATATTTATTTTGTAGTTGAATGTGTGGAAGGTGTTATTCATTTTTCATTCTGTATCAGTTATCTATTGCTGCTTAACATTACCCCAACCCTCAGAAGCTTACAGAAAATGTGTATTTTCTCAGTTTCTGTGAGTCAGGAATTGGTGTGCAGTTTACCTGAGTGTCTCTGGCTCAAGGTTTCTCATAAGGCTCCCATCAAGTGTCTACTTGAGCTGCCATCATCTCAAGGCTCCAGTGGGAGAGGGCCCATTTCTAAGCTCACCCACATGGCTGTTGACAGGCTTCAAGTCCTTGCTAGGTTTTTGCCTAGAGGCATCCTTTCCTTGCCATGTGGGCCTCTCCATGGTGCAACTCACAAGGTAGCTGGCCTCCCATGGTGCAAAAGAGTGAAAGAGGGACTCCAAAATGGAAGCCACAGTCTTTTTGTAACCTAATTTCGGAAGTGGCATCTCATTACTTTTGGCATATTTTTTTGTTGTTGTTGAAAGAAAGTCAGTAAGTCTAGCCGACACCCAAGTGGAGGGAATTGCAGTAGCTATGAGTACCAAGAGGTGGGCATTACTGGGGGCTATTTTATTGTAAAAGCTGCCTATCACACCTGAGTTTTTACCAACTCTTTAAGCATAGCCCAATTTAGCCAGCTCGAAATTTCTCTAAAGTCTATTCTTTTATCTTAAATTCCATTTCCACTATCTCTGGAAACTGTACAAAGATTGAAGTAACCTTATCATGCTAATATATATTTGCCAAAATGAAAGGCAAATCAAGGTGGCTTTCTTCCCTTTTGTCTGTTGACCTTTCTTTACACACACACACACACTCTTTATTTTTAAAAAAAAAACAAGATACAGACACCTTTTTAAAAAAAAAATAAAGAGTATTTTCTTTGTCTTAAGAGCAAGTTACTTGTCAAGCATACTGGTAGTGCTGTCAGAGAATATTTCATCTCAGAGATAGGCAGCAACGTGTAAAAAAAATACAAGGCAATCAAATCTAATGTATAGTATGGCCAGGTATTCATTATCAGGTAAAAAACTGGAAATAGTGGTGTTTGGATTTTTGCTCTCTTAGATATCTGTATAGAGTTGGCAGAGATGACTTTTACTCTTTCTTTTTTCTTTATTTCTATTATTATTATTATTTGCTTCTAAGGAGCAGGCATTTTTGTATCTTTATCAGAGTATGAAAAAAAGTGAAAATAGTGTGAGGAAACAAATATTTTTCCATCATTATATACATTTTTGGTGACAGCTTTATAGACATATAATTCAGATATCATACAATTCACCTAAAGTGTAAAATTTAATGTTTTAGAGTACAAAAAACATTTACAGAGTTCTGAAACCATCACTGCAATCAATTTTAGACCATTTACATCACCCCCAAAAGAAATCCATACCCTTTAGCTATCACCTTCCATCAATCCTTCCTATCCCTTCCAGCCCTGGGGAACCAGTAATATTTTTTCTGTCTTCATAAATTTACCTACTCTGGAGATTTCATATAAAGAGAATCATAAAATATGACATTTTGTGTCTACCTTCTTCAATCAGCATAATATGTTCAAGGTTCATTCATGTTGCCACATAAATCAGCACTGAATAATATTCTATCATAAAGGTGTGGCACACTTTGTTTATCTATTCATCAGTTGATAGACATTTTAGTTTTTTCCATCTTTTGGCTATTGTGGATAATGATGCTACAAACCATTTTACAAGTTTTTGTCTGTACATATTCTTTCCTTTCTTTGGGTATATTCTTAGCTGTAGACTTGCTCAGTCAATAACTCTGTTTACATTTTTTTAAAGATTTTATTTATTTATTTTCAGAGAGAGGAGAAGGGAGGGAGAAAGAACAATGTATGGTTGCCTCTCACATGGCCCTCATTGGGGACCTGGCCCGCAACCCAGGCATGTGCCCCGACTGGGAATCGAACTGGGACCCTATGGTTCCCAGCCCGCGCTCAATCCACTGAGCTACACCAGCCGGGCTCTGTTTACATTTTTGAGGAACTGCCAGATTGTTTTCCAAAGTGGCAGTGCTGGTTTACATATATACCAGCAATATATGATGGTTCTATTTTCTCAACATCCTTGCCAACAGATTATTATTTGATTTTTTATTATAGTCGTCTTAGTGGGTATAAAAGTTATCTCATTGGGGTTTTGATTTGAATTCCACTGATGACCGATGATGCCAAGCATATTGTTATGTGCTTATTGACCATTTATATATCTTCTTTTGAGAAATGCCTATTCAGATCTTTTGTCCATTTTTTTTATTCAGGTTATTTGTGTTTTTATTATTGAGTTGTAAAGTTACTTACATGTTTTAGATACAAGTTCCTTATCATAAATATGATCTGCAAATATTTTCTTCCATTCTATGGTTTGTCTTTTCACTTCCTTGACAGTGTATTTCGAAGCACAAAGGTTTTTTTATTTTAATGAAGTCAAATTTTTCTATTTAATTTTTTTATTTATTGATTTTAAAGAGAGGAAATCAGAGAAAGAGAGAAACATTGGTTCACCATTCCACCCATCCATTCATTCATTGGTTGATTCTTACATGTGCCCTGGCCAGGGATAGAACCCACAACCTTGGCATATTGGGAAAACACTCCAACCAACTGAGCTACCCTGCCAGGTCTGTCTATTTTTTTATTTTGATATTATATCTAAGAATTCATTGCTAAATATAAGGTTATCAAGATTCACCCCTACGTTTTCTTCTAAGAATTTTATGGTTACAGATCTTATGTTTAGGTCATTGGTTCATTTTGAGATCATTTTGTGTATAGTATGCCATAGAGATCCAACTTCATTCTTGCACATGTGGATATAGAGTTATCACAATTCCACTTGTTGAAGAGATTTATCTTTTCTTATTGAATGGTCTTGGCACCCTTGTTGAAAATTAATTAATTATAGATATAATGGGGTTTTCTTTGAGCTCTCAATTTTATTGCATTGATCTATATATGTCTATCTTTACACCAATATCGCATTGCCTTGATTACTGTTGCTTTGTATTACATTTTGAAATTGAGAAGTGTGTCTTCCAACTTTGTTCTTCTTTTTAAAAGATTGTTTGGACTGTTAATGGTCCCTTGAGTTTCTATGTGAATTTTAGAATCAGCCTGTCAATTTCTACCAAGAATCCACCTGGGATTCTGATAGGGGTTACATTGAATCTATAGATCATTTTGGGAAGAACTGTGACCTTAATAATACTAAGTCTAATGGTCTATAAGTGTGTGATATATTTTCATTTACTTAGATAGGTCATTTTTTCAACAGTGTTTTGTAGTTTTAGTTTATGTCTTGCACCAGGAATGTCTATAACTTTTGGTGTCTCTGGACCACAGTGGAAGAAGAAGAGTTGTCTTGGGCCACACATTAAATACACAAACACTAATGAAAACTGATAAGCAAAATAAAAATTTCATGTATAATTTTTATGATATCTGCCACCACAGATAAGCAAAAAAGTCCTTATGTAATAACCCTAATTATGCAGCAGTCCTTTCGATAATCTTTTAAAATTGTCAAGCAGATCAGAAGTTTATGATCACTAATATGGAAAATGTACATATCAAAGTAATAAAATGTCATTGTTTTTTAAAAATATTTTTATTATAAAAGTAAAAGAAAAAGAGGGCAACATTAAACTAGTGGGAGGTTTGACATTGTATTTGAGAAACTAGTGCATCAATATCTGGTTTGATAGAAGTAGTTGCACTTCTCAGTGAGTTCTCAAGGTACTCATCAGTGATTTTGGTTCTAATTTTACTCTTAATGTGTTTCGTTCTTGAAAATAGTTGCTCACAAAAGTAGGCCCTACCAAATAGCGATGACATGAAAAAGGCATGATTGTGAAGCAAGGGGTATTTGTCTCTGGAAAGATAGGACCTATAAAAGTCCAGTAAAGAGACAGAATCAAATTTTTCTTTCAGTTGAATGTCAGATTGCAGTTCTATGCATTCCATTTGAAAGTTGACAGGTAACATATTTATGTTGACTGAAAAGGGAGTAGCAAATATAGCAAAATATTGATTATTTTCCCAGAAATCTTGGAATCTGTCTTCAAATTCTTGTGTCAAATCAAAGGCTGCATATTTTTTTTGCTGTTCACAGGACTGTGTTTAGCCAATGAGTCAAAATGCATAAAATTGTTTGCCTTAATTTTAGCTTGCCATAATTTCAGTTTCATTTGGAACACTGTTATGGTTTGAAACATGGTACTGATAAGCTGGTTTTCACCTTGAAGATGCACATTTAACTCAAGATGCACATTTGAATAAGTGGTTAAATCCACTAAAAATGTTAAATCTATAAGCCATTTTTCATCCCAAGTTCCAGAACAAATTTGGGTGTACTTTTTTTGATACCATAAACGACTTGATAACACATCGCAAATCATAAAATCTTTTCAACATTTGGCCTTGACTTAGCCATCTTAATTCTGAAAAGTAAATGATGTCACCATAGTCAGCATCAGTACTTTTAAGGAATTCCTGGAATTGGTGATTATTCAGTCCTTTGGCTCTTATAAAATTCATAGTCTTGATGATGATTTTCATGATGCTATCCATTTTTAAAGCTTTTGTGCATACATTTTCTTGATGAACTATGCTATGATACTTCATCAAATGTGAGTTTTGGATGGCAATTGCATCATCTTCTATTAGTTTCACAAGCCCCTTTCTTTTACCTACCATCGTCGGGACACCATCAGTAACTATACCAGATATGTCGATAATGGACAAAGAAAATTGCTTTAACATATGTTTTACTGCTTCATATAAATCTCTTGATTTAGTTGTGTCTTTTAATAGCACTAAAGAAGCCATTTTTTTCAGTGACATTATATTCATCATCAATACCTCTAATAAAACTGGCAAGTTGAGCCATATCTGTAGTGTCAGTGCTATCATCCATCACCAAAGCATGAAATTTAAAATTAGCAGCTTTACTCTCCAAAGTTCTTTTGATAGATTTTTTCCCATTTCTTCAGTATATCTGGCTACAGTCTTGTGAGACAAACTGATTTTAGAAATAATCCCCCTCTTTCACAGGGCAAAGTATATCTGCCACTATTTCCATACATTTCTTTTTTTTTTAACATTTTTTAATTTTTGTTCAAGTACAGTTTTCTGCATTTTCCCCAGCCTTCCCCACCACCCCAGCTCTCCCCACCTCCCTCCCCTGTTTCCACCCCTCCCCCCATTATTGTCCATGTGTCCTTTATAATAGTTCCTGCAAACCCTTCACCCTTTTCCCCTATAATCCCCTCCCCTCTCCCCTCTGGTCACTGTTAGCCCGTTCTCAGTTTCAGTGTCTTTGGTTATATTTTGCTTGCTTGTTTGTTTTGTTGACATTTCTTAATAAATTCACCATCAGTAAATGGTTTTGATTTTTTTTGCTATTAAATATGCTACCACATAACTAGCTTTAACAATGGAATCCACTCAAGTTGTAACCTTTTGAAAAAATTTTTGTTGAGAAGACAGACTATTTTTTCAGTTCCACTATTTTGTCCTTATGACACAATCCTTCATGTGCATTGAATTTGGCAGCATGCTTTTGCATATAATGCCTTTTCACACTATAGTCTTTGAAAATTTGCAAAAATCCCCTACAAATTAAGCAGAGGGCCTTACTATTTGCCTGTCATCTGTCCACTTTTTGCTGAACAATCTTTGTTCATCCATAATTTTTCTTTATGGGGGTTCTATTTTCTTTTGAGATGTTGTAGAAGCTATGCTGGGATTAAAAAATAACAACACGTAAGGGACTTTATTTACTTTTATTATGGAAATTGACAGGAAAATAGAAAGCAAGGTTTAGGCCCTTCCACACAGGTGTCACGGAGGTATTAAAGTACCTTTAATAATCAAATAAAATTGCTTACCTGACTTCTAAACAACATTAAACACCTAAAGTTTCAATAGTAGGTTGAAATATTGATAATTGCTACCTCACTAAGTCATCACAAGAACATGTAATGTCTGATGATGTCAATTCTACTGTCTGAGCTTGGAAGATAACACACTTGAAGCTGCACACCACTGTAAAACTGAAGCCATGCATGTGTACAAATAGTCAGAGCATATGTACATTCATTTTACATGATACTGTGACATGTAATCACAAAAAAGTCTCACATTGTTTTAAGTAAATTTACGATTTTGTTTTGGGCAGTATCCATAGCCATCCTGGGCTGCATGTGACCTGTGGGCCACAGTTTGGACACCCCTGTTTTACAACTATTTGGTTCAATTTATTCCTAAGTATTTTATTCTTTTTGATGCTATTGTAAATGAAATTGCTTTCCTTATGTAATTTTTGGATTGTTCATATTAAAATACAATTGATTTTTGTATATTGATCTTGTATTCTGCAACCTTGCTGATTTCATTTTTTTTAGTTCTAACATAGGTTTACTGGTTCATTATATTTTTTAAAAGATTTTATTTATTTGTTTTTATAGAGAAGAGAAAGGAGGGAGAAGACGAAGGAGCGAAACATTGTTGTGAGAGAGAAACATAGATTGGTTGCTGCTTATATATGCCCAACTGGGGACTGAACCCACAACCCACACATGTGCCCTGACTGGGGATTGAACTGGTGACCTTTCACTTTTTGGGATGATGCCGAACCAAGTGAGCCACACCAGTCAAGGAGGTTCATTATATTTTTGCTGAACCAGTATATACATATTTAAAACTACAAACTATAGCAATGTATATCTATATCTATATCTGTCTATCTACTTTTTTCCAACCCATTCTCTGAGATAATCAATGTTAAGTCTCCTGCTGCACCGTTCTCTATGTTCATTCAAATGTATATATACACTTGTCTCTCTAAGGAAATACATATAGATAAAACATGTTTTTGATAGTATTATAATGTTTTATAATGTTGTGTTGATCCACCATTTTATTTAACTGTTTCTCTTTCCATGAATATTCATATTATTTCCTTTATTTTTTTGGTTTGCCACTAAAGTCAATAACGCAAAACAATAAGTTACATATGTTTTTTCTATAAAAGTCTAGGATTTTATTTTGCCCTACTTAGAATTTAACAAACTTGGCTAGCATCATTTCATGAATGCTGGCAGAAAACACAATACTCCCCGGTCAAAGACAAGGACTTCATTACTTACAGCACTGCAAGCAGTATGAGCACCAGCATATTTGTATTAGTTCTTTTGCTCCAAGTCCCACAAGGAGATGTGTTATGGGCCCTGGTGAATGCTTTACATGCAGTGGGTTTGTCATACCTGAGGAGCAAAGAGCTTAGAGAATTCACCAGTTCTGCAACAAAGAATAAAAGTAAGCCTGCTCTTTCTACTGGAGGATGACAGTCAGTACATCATTCTTTGAGGTTGCCTACTGAAACCATAACCTGAAGAATGGAACCAAGTAAAGAGCAATTAGGCCTTTATGTTTTTAGGATTCCCAGCAAGAGGTGCAGGATTGTGAGAGATCCATAGAGGATTATTTTTCCCAGCAGTTACATACAGGTAATTTTTATTCCTTAGGCTATATTCCCCAGGATGAAATCTCTTGGTTAAATGATGTATACAGTCACATATACATGTATATATATATATATATATATATATATATATATATATATAGTGGATATTGCTAGATTACTTCTTTAAAAGTTTGCAAAAATTCACATTCTTATCAGTAACAATTGTGTATGCCCATTTCCAAAAACATTCTCACCAACAATGAATGTTGTATTGTAACTTTTCTCTGTTAGTGAGGTCGAAAACATTTTCATTTTTATTGGACAATTATTTATTTTCTTGAATACCACTTCAAAATTGTACCAGATAGGAATGCTTTGGTTGCAAGTGTCAAAATATCTGGTTATAAGAGTGGCTTAAATCATAAAGACAATCTCATGTCATAATCACAGGCCAAGGATCACGCTGTTGCTCAGAAATGGCATCAGAATGCTAGGGGGGGGAGGTGGGGGGAGGGGGGAGGGGAGTGGAGAGGATGCAAATAACTGTAATTGAACAACAATAAAGTAATTTAAAAAAAAAGAATCCCAGGATTTATTTCTTTCAAATATGCCATCCTTTGTAGGTAGCAAATACATGGTTGCAAGATATTTGCTACAGTTCCAGACACCATGATCATATTAAAGGCAGATGAAAGAGGAGACAGGCGTCAATAGCCATCTTTCTTTTATCTGAATGAGTGAGTGAATGAATGAATGAATGAATGAATGTAATTTAAGAAGCCACTGCTGCCCTGGCTGGTGTAGCTCAGTGGATTGAGCGCGGGCTGGGAACCAGAGGGTCCCGGTTCGATTCCCCGTCAGGGCACATGCCTGGGTTGCGGGCCGGGTCCCCAGTGAGGGCCATGTGAGAGGCAACCATACATTGCTGTTTCTCTCTCTCTCTCTGTCTCCCTCCCTCCCCCTCTTTCTAAAATAAATAAATAAATAAAAATGAAGCCACTCCTTTTGCCACAATCAACTTCTAGTTAAGGCTTAGTCACCAAATCTAGGTCATAATCCATTCCTAGAGACTGAAAAAGCAAGCATTTATTTTTCTAGATTCTCTAGTATTTGTGAATAAGAGGCAAGGGAGAACAGAGCTGGATGGGAATGGCTATCGAGTTAGACAACTGTAATGGTTAATTTTATGTGCCAGTTCGGCTGAACTACAGTGCCCAGACATATGGTCAAACTTCTTCAGTGTGTCTGTGAGGGTGTTTTTGGATGAGATTAGCACGTAAATTAGTAGACTTTGGGCAAGGCAGATTACCCTCCATAACATGGGTGGGCCTTACCCAATCAGTTGAAGTCCTGACTAAAACAAACACCAACTTTCCCTGAGCAAGAGAGAATTTTGCAACAGACGGCCTCCACATTTGAATTGTAACATTGGCTCTCTTCTGGGCCTATTGGCCTTTGGACTTGAATCGCAGCACCAGCTCTTTACTGATTCTCCAGCCTACTAGAAAACTCTGGAGATTTTCCACTTGCCATCCTCCATAATCACGTGAGTCAATTCCTTAAAACAGATCAAACGGGTAATGTAAATTAAAACCACAACTACTATATTGTGTTGACCAGCAACATTCCTCAACACTACTGCAGCATTAGCTCAGAGACTGAATTCTTTGCCACTGATGATTTCCTTTCCTTTCATTGGAGCACAGCTATGCAAAATGTTTATTATATTTTATTCAGCATTTCTAGATGTTTACCAGGTTGGGGAATTTTCAGGTTATCCAGTCTGTCTGCCACATTTGTAGAAATGTAAGTTAACTCTTAAATTTTTCATATTTTTACTAACAAGTCATTCAGGTTTTCTCTACCTCTTGATGACAAGGACCTTAATATGCATTAACCCGTTTTTGCTACTGTTATATGAAATGTTTGTCTAAAACTCAAAAATACATAATATTTTATTTTTTATAATAAAAATTGAATTCATTTTATTGACTTCTTTGTTTGACATTGTGTTTTTCTTTTTGTGTGTGTGTGTGTGTGTACATATTTAGTTTTATTCTAACAAAGGAACTTGTACACATTTAGCACTTAAAACTGAGCATTATCTTTCCTTTCCAGTGAAACAAAAAGAAATTTAAAAAATAGGAACTCAATTACAATAGAGAAATGTCAATTCTGGACAAGATCCTGCATGTTCTGCTGATTCTCCCATTGAATAGCAGGGCTCAAGGCATCATTAGGAGAGAAATTTATTTTAAAAGTGTCATCGTAAATTGCAAGGATGTCCCTTAAACAGGTGAAAGGAGAAGCCATGTTGTCAAAATGATTACTTAACACACCCAAACATCTCAAACCCACCCTTTGCTGATCTTCTATAACCCCCCTTTTGTTATTTTATTTTATTATTATTTTTCAAGTACAGTTGTCTCCATTTTCCCCCCACCACTCCCCTCTGCTCCAGCCATCCCCAACTGCCACCCTCAAACCCAATCCCTTTGACTTTGTCCATGTGTCCTTTATACATGTTCCTTGATGGACCTTCCCCTTTTTTCCTGTTATCCCCCCCTCCTCCCCTCTGGTTACTGTCAGTTTCCTCTTTATTTCAATGTCTCTGGTTATATTTTCATTGCTTGTTTTGTTTTGTCTCACTTGTAGGTGAGATCATATGGTATTTGTTTTTCACCACCTGGCTTATTTCACTTAGCATAATGCTCTCCAGTTCCATCCATGCTGTCATGAAAGGTAGGATCTCCTTCTTTCTTTCTGCTGTATAGTATTCCATTGTGTAAATGCACCATAGTTTCTGATCTACTCATTTACTTACTGGCACGTAGGTTTCTCCAGCACTTGGCTATTGTAAATTGTGCTGCTATGATCATTGGGGTACATAGGATCTTTTGAATTGATGTTTAAGGATTCATAGGGTATAATCCCAGCAATGGAATTGCCAGATCAAAAGCTAGCTCCATTTTTTGTTTTTTGAGGAAATTCCACAGTTTTCCACAGTGGCAGCACAGGTCTGCAATCCCACCAACAGTGCACTAGGGTTCTCTTTTCTCCACATCCCCTCCAACACTTGTTGTTTGTTAATTTATTAATGATGGCCATTCTGACTGGTGTGAAGTGGCATCTCATTGTGGTTTTAGTTTGCATCTCTCTGATGGCTAGTGATGGTGAACTAGCTTTAATATGTCTCTGGTCACTCTGCATGTCCTCCTTAGAGAAGTGTTAGTTCAAGTCCTTTGCCCAATTTTTAATGGGATTGTTTGTCTTCCTGGTGTGGAGTCATGTGAGTTCTTTAAATATCTATGAGATCAAACCCTTGCAGAGATATCACTGGCAAATATGGCTTCCCATACAGTTGATTCCTTTTACATTTTGCTGATGTTTTCTTTAGCCATGCAGAAGCTTTTTCTTAATGAAGTTCCATTTGTTTATTTTTTCCTTTATGTCCCTTGCTGTAGGGGACAAATCAGTGAAAATATCGCTATATGAAATATCTGAGATTTTCCTGCCTATGTTCTCCTCTAGGACTTTCATGGTGTCATGACTTATATTTAAGTCTTTCATCCACTTTTTAATATTTTATTGATTATGGTACTACAGTTATCCCAATTTTTTCTCCCCTTTGTCCCCCTCCTCCCTATACCCCATCCCACCCTCCTGTATTCTCACCCCCTTAGTTCATGTCCATGGGTTGTACATATAAGTTCTTTGGCTTGTCAATTTCCTATACTATTCTTAATCTCCCCCTCTGTATTTTGTGCTTATCTATTGTGCTTCTTATTCCCTGTACCTTTTCCTCCATTCTCTCACTCCCCCTCCCCACTGATAACCCTCCATGTGATCTCCATTTCTGTAATTCTATTCCTGTTCTCGTTGTTTGCTTAGTTTTTGTTTTTAGGTTCGGTTGTTGATAGTTGTGAGTTTGTTGTCATTTTACTGTTCATATTTTTTTATCATCTTTTTCTTAGATAAATCCTTTTAACATTTCATATAATAAGGGCTTGGTGATGATGAACTCCTTTAACTTGACCTTATCTGGGAAGCACTTTATCTGCCCTTCCATTCTAAATGATAGCTTTGCTGGATAGAGTAATCTTGGATGTAGGTCCTTGCCTTTCATGACTTCGAATACTTCTTTCCAGCCCCTTATTGCCTATAAGGTTTCTTTAGAGAAATCAGCTGACAGCCTTATGGGAACTCCTTTGTAGGTAACTCTCTCCATTCCTCTTGCTGCATTTAAGATTCTCTCCTTATCTTTCATCTTGGGTAACTTGATTATGATATGTATTGGTGTGTTCCCCTTTAGTATATCTTGAAATGCTGGTTTCATGGAGGTATATTCTTTTAATATTTTGTTTGGCAAACTCCTTATTTCATTGTCCATTTTAATTGAGTGCCTTGTTGGGTACAGTAGTCTTCTTGCAGGACTTTCCTCTTCATCACTTGAAGTATTTCTTGCCATTCCCTTGTGGCTTGTAGTTTTTCTGTTGAGAAGCCAGCTGCTAGCATTATTGGGGCTCCCTTGCATGTTACTTCCTGTTTCTACCTTGGTGCCTTTAATAGTCTGACTTTATATTTGAATTTTGCCATTTTAATTAATGTGTCTTTGAGTGGGCCTCTTTGGGTTCCTCTTGATTGGGACCCTCTGTGCTACCTGGATTTGTGTGACTTTTTTTCTCCTCAAATTAGGGAAGTATTCTGTCATTATTTTTTCCAACAGGTTTTCTATCCCTTGCTCCTGTTATTCTCCTTCTGGTATCTCTATTATATGGATATTATTATGTTTCATGTTGTTCTGTAGTTCCCTTAACCCGTCTTTATTCTTTATGAGTGATTTTCCTTTTCAAGCTCTTTCTGGGAGTTTTTTTCCTACTTTGTCCTCCAGCTCGCTGATTTGATCTCTGCTTCATCTAGCCTGCTTTTGATTCCTTCTACTGTGTTCTTCAATTCAGAAATTGTATTCTTCATTCCCTCTTAACTGTTGATGTTTCTATGTCTTTTTTCATGCTGATATAGTTTGTAGTAAGTTCTTCATATTTTCCTCTAGTTTTTGGTATTCTCACTGAGCTCATTGAGCTTCCTTACAACCATTGTTTTGAAGTCAATATCTGATGGTTGAATTGCCTCTATTTCATTTAACAGTCTTTCTGAGGATTCCTCCTTTCCTTTTGATTGGGGGTTGTTTCTTTTTCTTACTATCATTTGGTAGACTCTTTTTGTTTGCTTCTGCTTCTTAAATTTGATCTGTTTTGACTCCCTGAGTTTGTGGTGTGAATTTCTATGGTAGGAGACCTGTGAGATTCAGTGGTGCCATCTCCTTGATCTCATGAACTTGATGCACTTGGGATGCCTTTTATGCCATTTATGTTGGCTCTCTGGATATGATTGGGTTTTGGTTGTTATTGGGTCATTCTTTGGTGAGTCCTTCCTTCCATTTGGTTGACTGAGGGCCACTTTGCCCACCATGTCTTGTGTGCTGATGTGCAGGTGCAGTCAGTCAGTGCTGAAGCTGATTCTTCTGTCTGTCTGAGGTTATAAGGCTTCCCTCTTGCTATTCTTCAGTTGTTTATTCCTGGTGTTTTCTCCACAATTTAGGTGTAATTCCAGATTTGTCCTGGGAGGAGGTTAGTGTGCCTTCCAATTACTCCTCTGCCATCTTGCCTCCCTATTTTTTTCTCTTTTTTTAAAGAAGAGAAAGTAGACAGATACATGCTGGTAGATGTCAACTGTTCATATTCACATAGAGACACAGTGTAATCTCTCAACCTAATATACAGAGAAATGAAGAAAAAAGCTAGAATACTATGCACTACTACAGTGGGGTTTGGCATCCTCCAGCATCCAGCAGAGCTAAGGAAGTGGAAAGGTCTTCTTTTTTCCCACAGAGCACATGGTGTTGATTCCATGAAGTTTTTTGCCAAAATAGGAAGGGATAAAAATGAATTTGGACCAGGAAGGAGCAGAGATTCTTTTGCCACTGTATTCTGGTCAAGGTACATCCCCTCCAAATCAGGTGAGAACCATGGTGTAAAAGAGAGAAAAAACACCTCAAAAAAACAGGGAGACTGAGCAAAAGAGGGGGAAAAAGACTGCAACTTGCTCCCAGGGATTGGGGAAAATTAAAAAAGAAGATTGGAATCCATCAGTATTCCATTTGTCATTGTCTCCTTCATCTTCCTCTCCTTCCTCCCCCTCACCATCATCTTCATTTTCTTCACCTTCATCATCATCCCCTTCTTCATCAACATCTTCCATCTCTTCTTCTCCTCCACCTTCTTCTCCTCTTCCTCCCCCTTCTTTTTCTCTTTCTCCTCCTCCTCCTCTTCCTCCTCCTTCCTCTTCTTCATCATCCATATCAGGGATGGATTTGGCCAAATATCATCTTTGATGACTTCTCCTAACTCATTTACACCTGCATCAGAATGGTCAATAAACCAGGTAAAAAAAACTCCGTGATTCCTCATGCTGCCTCTTCCTGCTGGCTTTATCCTGCATTTGACTTGAATGTTTCATTAAATTCTTTCAAGATTTCAATTTTATTTAAGTGGACTTTGAAGATGGATCACTACTCTCTTTCAGATGAAATAAAAATAAAAATCTATTCTGTCACCTGATTTAATATTTTCAAATTCCGTCACTTCAACTCTTTTCAAATAATGTAGCACTTCTTCATCCTCCTCCCCAAGCAGTGCAGACACTTGTGGATGATTGACAAATGTTGTTAACCCCAAATTTGGGAATTTGGCAATCAATTCTGACCTCTTCTGAAAAAAAGGTTAGTGGAGTTAGTTGTATTTTTGTTCTACTTTCAAAATCTCCTAGTTGCCTTGTTCATTAAGTCTCTCTATTTCATTTTGTACTTCATCAATATGTTCAATTGCTTCTTGCTGTTCTTTTTCTTCCTTTGATAAGTCCTGAGAAGTTTACTTCTTCTCTGGCTTGGGGGCAGGAGTAGGTCTCAGTTTCTTCATTAGGAATGGGAGCAAAGAATGGCATTTGGGAGCCATGCTGTGAGATAAGTTGGAGAATCTGACCAAAGGAAAGTTGCAAGACTAGATGAAGTTCTGATAAAACTCCAATCTTGTATTTTTCTATCCAATGTTTTCATTTTGGGTTCTGTTTTCTTTCTTTCTTCCTTCCTTCAACCCTTCCTTCCCTCCTTTCTTCCTTGGTTATCATTCTTGAATGGTAGTTTAAATGAGAAGAACACTTTTTACTCTTAATAAGTTAAAATATTACTTTGTTTCCTGGTATCAATTTATTATTGCCAGGGGCAAAGCTGATCACCTTGATTTTTGTTCCTATTTAAGGTAGTATATTGTTTTTACTGGTAACTTTTAATATTTTATTTTTATATTTGATGTTATGTTTTTTAATTACTATTTGTCTAGATGTAGATTTATTTATATGTATCTGACTTAGTACTTAGAGTGTACTTGCTATGTAAATATTTGTGTCTTGATTTTGGGAAAATTTCAGTTATATATGCTATAAATATTGATTCTGCACAATTATCTTTCTTTTTTTCCTGGAAATTCTATTAAAGGGATGTTGTGGTGTCCCAATATATTCTCCATATCTCGGCCATATTTTTCTTCTCTTTGTGTTTTTGTGCTTTATACCAGATGAATTTTTCAGTATCACTTTCTAATTCACTAAATTATTCTACTATTCAGCCTATCTATTGACTTATCTTTGTTTATTAAAGATTAGACATTTTATTTCTGTAATTTCTATTTGATTTTTTTTACACATTTGCTTATTCATATTTCATTTCTGTTCGTTTTTATTCCCTAATTTACTGATTTTGATAAGTATGATTTCTTCTTTCTTTCTTTTTTCTTTCTTTCTTCCTTTCTCTCTCTCCCTCTCCCTCATTTAGTATTCTAAACATGCTCAAAATTTTGGTCAGATTAGTCTCTAAACTTACTGGACAAAAAGAAAGGCCATATGGACCTCTCACCTCACTAGACTTGTAGTTTCTTTTAGCTATATCTTTTTTTTTTTTTAGCCTCCTTATTAGATCATGATAAATCCATCCTAAATCTTGGTTTTAAGCAATTAACCTTGCTCATTTCCCTTCTTATTTCTATAGCATTTTTAGGCCATGTTACTCCACTGGAGATAAACTCCTGCCCATTCTTACTTTGTTTCTTAGATCTAGAACTAGTAGGCCAGTGGTTCCAGGACTCCCCATCATTTTTATTTCTGTTTAATTTTGGATCCACAGAGATGTTTTTGTTGATTTAGATTTTCATTAGGAGAAATTTGGGAAATGTGTCCTATTTTCCAACAATAAACATTAAAATTTCATATTTTATGTCTCATCCATTTTAATCAATAATAGTTTCCCCTTACCTTTTTTTTCTCCACATTACTTATTTGTTGATAAACCTGGGTTGGTTACATAGTCATTTTATTTGCAGAATTAGTTAGAAACAATTACATTTTTTTCTGAGGAATAAGCTTAATTTTATTCTAGGTATAGATAGGTAGTGAAAGGTCGATGAAGGAGCACTCTGAAAAATGTATTTTAACCTATATTTTAATATCGAGGTAGAATATTCTGTATTAATTATACATTATTGCATGTCAAATTACTCTAAAATTTAGGAGGTAAAGCAATGAACATTTATTATCTCACAGTTCCTGAGGGCCAGAAATTTGGAAGCAATTCAGCTGGGTGGTTGCCCAAGATCTCTCATTAGGTTGCAGTCAAGTTGTCAGCCAGGACTGCAGCTCTGGAGACTTGATTAGGACTGTATGGTTTTCTTCCAAGATGGTTCACGCACATGGCTGTTGGCAGGAGGCTTCAGTTCCTTGTCACCTGGACCTCTCCATAGGGATGCTTACCGCATGGCCTGGCTTCCTGATTGTGAGTGCTCTGAGGAAAAAAGGGCTAAGACAAAAGTAATAGTCTTTTGTTACTTGAGCTTAAAAGTCACATGCCATCACTTCTGCTATGTAGAATTGGTCACACAGAGCAACTCTGGTACAATCTGAGAGGGGAGTGTAAATACCAGAGGGTAATCATCATTGGAGACTACTTTGGTGACTAGTTACTTAAACTGGCAGTAAACCAGAAATAAGTGGATTTATTATTCTATCACTGATCTTACAAGCTATGTAATGTCTTTCCTTGCGGTAGGCTCCAGGATAGGGTACGGATTTGACAGTACTAAAATGAGAACCTCTGTTTTCAAATTCAATTCACATTTTATATATGGTAGGAAGTACTTCTTGCATATGAACATTTCTGACACTGTAGTTAGTGAAAATATGCATCCATCTTCAGTAAAATAGGCGATAATCTCTAAGGACCCTTCTAATTGTACACGCTGATTTCCTATGAGGTGTTCCACAGAATGATAATTTTACACATAGGTGTCACGTCATCAGGCATCTCAGGGATGATCTCAGCAACAAAAGTGAATGAACTACTCAGAAAACACAGTCAAGAGTTATTAGAGTTTTTAGATTATTAAAGTTCTCATTATTGCAACATAGTTAATATTTTAGGCATGTACTATTATTGTTATTCTGTGATTATGGAAATGAGAAAAAGCATACTTGTAGTAATGCCATGGGTTAAATGTCATTGGAATAAGAGTTATGCATGCACAAATGACATATTCATTATTTTATTGCTTCTCATTTTAACTATATTAACAAGCACACTTACTCATATAAATTAAAGGCATGGCCAAAGATGGAATATGGTAGATATGATAAATGTATAAAGGAACATATTTATCAGTTAGTATTCACAAGCTTTTTGTTTCATAATTCAAATAATAAGACAATAGAACTGGGAGAGATCCAAGATGGCATAGGAGTAAGTGGAAGTTACATTAACCTCCCAGGACCAATCTGAAATTACAAGTAAATTGTAGACAAATCATCCAGAACAAGAAAACTGAACAATAATGAGAGAGAAACTTTATAACCTCAGACAGACAGAAGAATCAGCTTCAGCACAACTTGACTAGTAGAGAGTGTGGTGGAGACTACAGAGGGCTGGCTGGGCACCACAGGCAGCAGCTAAAGTGTTGGAGGGATAACTAAGTGGCCGATTGCATGCCCCTGAGAAGTGCGGGGTCTAAACCCCAAGCTGGGATCCCCAGCCTATAGCACCAGAGCCCAAAAAGTACACAGAAAACATCCAAAATGGCAGGGTTGCTCTCTGCCAGGTATAGATAACTGGAGATGCAAAGAGCCATTTAAAGGACCAATGCATAAAATTTCATTTCCAGCCATTTACCCTGGGCTCTGGCAATGGTGGGGGCATGCAGAGTGGACTAGAGATGCCTGAGAAGAGACTGGGGACAGAGGCTCTGGGCAGAGAACTGAGATAATAGCTGCCAGGATCCTGGTGCTGAGACATTCCTCATAAGGCTGCAGCCATCCTGCTCAGGCAGACCACTCCCCTCTGAGCAGCAGCAGCTAGGGAAAACAAAAGCCCCACTCCTAAGAGAGACTCTGCCCTGGTCTGTGGTGCTTAGGTCTGACTGGTGAGTGCAGAGTGACTAGATTAACAAGTGAAGGAGACAACCACATAGCAGATCCCTGGTGGACTTGAACAGGCTGAAGAAGGCCAGACAGGTGATGGAGAAAGCAGAAAAAGGAAGTGTCAAAATTAGATCCTTGAGGTCATTTGTAAATGTACTTTTTCACTCAATCTGCCCTCCATTCCCTTAGGTAATTACGAGTTGCTTGTATAAAGTGATTGTCATCAGTCTTAGAAAGATTGATAAAAGCAAAACTAACAGTTCCCTTCCCTTGTAATTAATGCTTGAAGTCACAGGTTTCTACATTTATATAAAAAAGGAGACAAGACAAAATCAGTCATCTTAGAAGCTTCAATAGCAATCTGTTCTCTTTCAAATATCAAACAGCAACTTCCCTCTCCATACTTCAAAAGATTAATACAGCATTTGAAATTATTTTTTCATTCTACTTTTATTATAATGCTTGAAATTTAAGTTACTATAGTAACCATTTTAGATTTGAGTGAGGGCTCCATTACTGTCACTTTAATTGTTTGGTTTTATTTTCTGCTCTAGCTACATTAGAGTTTAAAAATGAAAAATGGATTTATCTTTTAACCTTTTCTAAATATTATGGAACACACAGACAATTCAGACAAAGATTCTTTATAACTATTATTGGAAATATCTGTTTATATACCAAGCATAGATGTCTGTTTTAGAAACACAAAGCATTATTAAAGCAGTACATTTTTTTTGTATAATTAGTATCAGAGTGGTACTAGTTAACCTTCAACACTCCCCTAAAAAGCATATAACAATGCAACTACTTCTGCAATACATAATTATTAAAGAACATTTGTTTTTGACTTTTTATAGATAAATATAAAGATGGTGATCATGGGATTTGCATCATTACACAATTTGTGCATTAAGAGTTAGGACACCATAATGGGTTCACATCATTTTATCATAATATTCATCAAAATACCAATTAATATAATTTAAGTTGTCCACATATGATTTTTTAAAAAAATTCCCCATGTGCTGGATTATTTTCAACTGTTTTACTGGTTATTACCCTTAAAAATTATTTGTGAATAATCCCTGAGGCTTGTAATAAATGTTCTTTACTCCCTCTGGCTGCCTTTTACTGGCATCAATTGGAGACCACTTCAAACCAAATTCATTGCACATCTATGCTATATATTCCTGGGGTGCATTCTATATGAGGGTAGGATTGTGACCAAATCTTCACATTGGGTATTTCATCCCCCTTCCTTTTCTTTTCCTGATCTTTTTAAGTCCAGAGCAGCCTTCTTTCTGGGCGTGTTGGGTGGGAGAGGATCAGGAACTGATCGATTATTGCTGGTTTATCCTAATCCTGAGAATGTAGCCCTTTGGGACTCAGTTTAATGCTGGAAAAGGTATCCTGTATGTGTATTTAGATAATGTTCTCTCTGCCTTGACTTCTGTCACCATTACTCTCCCAGTGTCTTCGAGCTAAAAGCAACTTTTGCATTCAAATAATATTCCGGTCTCTTTGGATTCAAGTTTCCCTCAAAGTTGGCCTGGCATAGCTGCACTATCATTTCAACTTCTCAGTGCTTTTAAGGTGATTTATTCAGAGTTGTTTTCAGCCAGTGGGTTTGATCCAAAAGACGGAGTACCTAACCTGCCTTTTTGGGAAACTGCTATTACATTTTTATTGCATAAAAGTATGAATTTGTGGTTAACAATTATGATATTTGCCTTCAGGAATTTACAGTGCAGAAAGATAAAGGGAATGTAGACCCACAAGTCCTTATTTGTTTTAAGAGATTAGCAATGATATGGAAGACTTATCTGGTGTAGACTTTGGGGGAAAAATAGTTCTGAGTCTTTTGATGGATTGTCCCATTAACATTATGAAATTGAAGAACCCATGTATCTTGACACCACTTTCCTCATGAAGTAACTTCAGTTGGCCAGTAAGTTGCATCCTGGCCTTGAAAAAATAACCACCAAAGCAAAACCACTCTTAGCTGGTTTCTCAACCACCTCCTCCTGATCTTGAGTTGCTCTGTAGTGGTCAAGATCCAGTCACTTGAAATTAGGGACAGCTGTGAGGACAGCTAACTATGATTCAGACTGCAGAGATAGCATTAGCAGCCTCTCTTCTCATGTCCTGATGCCTCAGCCCTCCCTCATGTGCCTGTGACAAAGGCAGATTCCTGATTCTAGCCATGGTTAAGTAAATAAGCTTGGGCCAGGTCTGTGACTTTTTAACTTTTTAATAACAGCTAAATTCATGACTCAGTGCTTCAGTAATGAAAACAATGGATTTGGCTCTGAGAGAACAAATCAGTAACACCAGGTACCACAGCTTTGAGGGCAGGATTATGGTGATAGTGGTATATTAGATTTTACAGAGGAAAAACATATCTACATTCACTAAAGACACGATTTTGGTGTTAACATGCTTCCTAATACACACTTAAATCTTGTTTAAATTATCCAAGATTAATCAAAAGTGTAGAAATGCATTGTAAAACTTAAAAAACTAAACTTAAAATCACAAGATTTTTTAAAGCATAATAAAATAGAGATCATCTGTAATTCATTGAGTATTAACTCATTGTTTGTACATGTTCATAAATAGCACATTTTACTTAAGACAGAGGACTTTTTTAAAAAAATAATTAGTCCATTAAAATTAGTTCAATGTCTTTAGAAATGAATAGGCTGAAATACAAAGCAAGGTTTATTCATCCATGGATTAACTGAACCACGATTTTAATTTATTTATCAGTGAAACAAAATTACTGCTCTTCTATAAATTAATGATTTGTATTTGTATAGTATTCCATGGTTTATAAAGTACTTACATATCCATCATTTTATTTAATTGTCTCAACAGTCCTGGGAGGTAAGCATTATCACCATTTTACAGATTAAAAAACAAACTCAAGGCTCATTTAGAATACAGGTCTTCCTAAGGTCACAGAGCTAACCAGTGGCAACTAAGTCTCAAATTCAGTTATCTGATTTACAATTCAGTGATTCTCCCACTAAGTTCATAATTTACATTGTTCTCATAATTGTAGAATCATTGCTAATGCCATCCTAAGAAAAAGACCATATGGGCAGATGAAAAAGGACATTTCATGTACTTTCAGTTCAGGTTTCTCAAACAAAGGATTATATAACTATAGACAGAAACACTCCCTCATGATGAAATCATAGCAATGCCTACAAAATTCTAGCCAACTCTAAATAAACAATGTTTCATCTGTTTAATAAGGGAATTTCACCTTCTAACAAAAAGGTTTCCCTCTTTACAAATGGAGTTAAGTCCTAACAAAGTCAAGGCTAAATAAACTGTTAAATTGTTTTTCTCATCCTTCAGTATAAGAAAAAAGTTGTTTTTCTTAGCTAAATTCACAGAGGCAATCTACATATTTTAAGAATTTTCATTTTAGTGCTACATCACCTTTCACCTTTAATTTATGACTGAAACTTTGAGCCAGCACCAATAACTCATAGCTGAGATGAAATTGAGCAAGATCCTTAGAAGCACAATAATGAAGACAACATGCACTTGAGAGACCTGTAAAGTATGAATGAATGTTACCTGCCCCATCAATTCTGTTTGTATTAAATTTATATTAATTCTATCTAAAATTATTTAAGACTTGCACTTGATATAACTCCTAGTTCTTAGTGCTTAAGATATCATACCATTTTTTAGGAAATATGAAAACATTATGTAAATACTGATCTATAAATGAAATATATTTGCAAGAGCTATCTCAATACAGTTAATGATTCTGTCAAATCAAAGTGTTTTTTTCTACAAACTATAACCTTCACAAATTATTTGTTCTCTATCTCAATACATTCATTTAATAATTAGAAACATTTGTAAATTAAAAGTTAACAATACAATACATATTCCAAGTTAGCAGGCCAAAGAAATTATTTTTTCTAATTGGCATTGGAACAAATCATTAGCATGCTACAGTACTTGTCTAACTCTTTTATATTCATTAATTATTCAGAATTAATTCTTTGAAAATCCAGAGAATGCCTATGATGATGGGTAAGATAAACAGCTGTTCTAGGAGATAAGAAATGTTCATGAATTTATCATGTATTGAATTACACTTACAAAAAGCTTGACTGCTAGAAACATCTGATAGCTTTTGAAAAATATGATTACTAAATATTAGTGGAGAATATACATTAATATTTGCCCATTAAAACCCAATGGTACAAATGGTGATGGAAGGAGCCTTGACTTAGGGTAGTAAACACACAATACAATATTGCGGGTGATGTATTCTAGAATTGTATACCTGAAACCTATGTAATTTTTTTTAAAGATTTTATTTATTTATTTTTTTAGAGAGAGGGAAAGGGAGGGAGACAGAGAGGGAGAGAAACAGCAATGTATGGTTGCTCCCCAAATGGCCCTCATGGTGACCCGGCCCGCAACCCAGGCATGTGCCCTGACTGGGATTCGAACCGGGACCCTCTGGTTCCCAGCCCGCACTCAATCCACTGAGCTACACCAGCCAGGCCTGAAACCTATGTAATTTATTAACCAATGTCACCCAATAAATTCAATAAAAATAAATTTAAAATTTGGGGAGAGGATACAAATAACTGTAATTGAACAATAATAAAGTAATTTAAAAAAATAAAATTCAATTACAATTTTCTAAATTAGTAAGCTGTATTAACCTTGTGCAAGGTTATATGTAAATATTCAAATGTTTTTTATTTGTACAGTACTTTATATATATTACCTATTCCACATGCATTGCCTCATTTGGTCCTCTCAGCAATCCTGGGAGATAGGTGGAACCGTTAGTGAGCCCATTATAAATGCAGAGAAGACATGGCCATGCTTAGAAGCCCAGCAGAGGAAGTGCCAAGTATTTTCCGAGTACCAGATATTGACGATATAATGAACAAGAGCATAATCAGAAAGCTTACAATCTAAGAAAGAAGATAACTAAACAAGCATTAAGAATGAGTTGTGGTGAGTATTCTGATAGGAAAGTCAAGGATACTATGGGAGCTCATAATAAGGCACCCTACCTTAGTTTTAGAGGAGTCAGGAAAAGTGTCCTTGAAAGAAGAAATATTTGGCAGGCACAAAATCAGGAACTTCCTTGCAAGATATACTCAGTGTTTTACATTTTCTTGTGAAGGCTATAGAAACTGGCAGGGGATGTGGCAGGAAGGAGGGGAAATGCTGGAAACATAGGTCTAGGATAGACAAGAGTTTGTATTAAAATTAAAATAGAATTAATTAATCACTTAATAGAGACCAGAAATTGTGGTTAATGGATTAATGGATTTGCACAATCTGTATTTTATTTAATCTTCGCATCAACCCTAGGATTTAATTACTAACGTATTGGCATTGGCATAAGTATTATTATTATTATTATTATTATTATTATTATTATTATTACTAGTAGTGGTAGTATTGGTAGTGTCTGACCTAAATGTGTAAATAAATAAATACTTCATTACCACTTAAATACATTATAACAGGTCACTAGACAGTAAACATGGTACTACCCCTTTTCCTTTTCTTTGTTTAAAAGAATTTATTTATTTATTTTTAGAGAGAGGGGAAGAGAGGCAGAAAGAGAGGGAGAGAAACATCAATGTGTGGTTGCCTCTCACACCCCCAACTGATGACCTGGCCTACAACCCAGGCATGTACCCTGACTGGGAATCAAAACAGTGACCCTTTGGGTCACAGGCCAGCACTAAATCCACTGAACCACACCAGTCAGGTCTCTCCCTTTTTCTATAAAATGATGAAAAAAATGTCAAACAAGATCTGAAAGATATACATCCAGGTACTAACACTAATTGTTTCTGGATAGGAGAACTCTGAGCACTTTCTGAACTTGTATTGGCTTGTGTATTTGCATATATATGTACATTCATAAATATTTATGCATGCATGTACATATATGCAACAATCATGTATTATATTTATAATAAACTAAAATAAAATTATTCTTGGACAGTCAGCTTTTCCCAACTTTTCCCATTCATAAAAAGCAAAGACAATTGAATAAAAATTAAATATAAATAAAAATTCAATGTGGAGAAAACTTTCTGAAAAAAGCATGGCAGCCAAATATATGGTGACAGAAGGAGACTAGACTGTGGGTGGTGAGTATACAATGCAATATGTAGATAATATGTTGTAGAATAGTACACGTGAAACTTGTATAATGTCATTAATGAATGTTACCCCTCAAAATTAATTTAAAAATGGATCAGAAGGCTTAAAGATATATAGAGGGTTGTAAAACAGCCAATGTTGTACCCAGATGGCCAATTCCCAAAACAGTAATTATGGTGATTGTTATGGTTGGAATTCATAAAGTAAACCCCAAAACCATGTGTTGAAGCAATAACCCCCAATGTGACTGTAGTTAGAGATAAGCCTTTTAAGGAGGTAATTGAGGTTAAATGAGACCCCAAGGGTAGGTAGAGTTCTAACCCAATTGAAGTGGTGTCTTTAGAAAAAGAGGAAGAGACACCAGGGATGCATACACAGAAAGGAAAGGCCATATGAAGACACACCAAGAAGACAGCCATTTAAAGACCAAGAAGAGAGGCCTCAGAAGAAAAAAAACCTGCTGATATCTTGATTTTGGTCTTATTAGCCTCCAGAATTGTGAGAAAATAAATTTTTATTGTTTAAGCTGCCCCACTATGTGTTAATTTGTTATACTGGTGTGAGCAGACTAATACTGTTATTTATTTTCAACCATATCATTATATTGACCAATTTGTTTTCAGAGATAAAGAAAACACACACACACAAAAAAACATTATTTTTTATTTTGGGGGATGTTTTGCTTATTGGTTTGCTTTGGGGTTTGTATTTTCTATTTAGAGGAGGGTAGACACTCTGCTTTAAGCTTTAGCCGAGTCTGATCCCACTGGTGCAGGTGTGAGAGCAAAGGGTGCCAAACCTATGTCCAAGGCAAAATAGCATAGTAAAGCAAGGGACCATCAGATCCTGACTGGCATCAAGGTTTGGGATGTACAGATGGTCTTTGGCAAGAATCAGATCTGAGTCCCATATAGAAGGCACAGAATGAAGAGCAAAGATTGTGAAGGTGAAGTTTGGTGAGATAACCTGAAGCAACAGCCTGCATAGGGGACATTTTATAAAGAATCAGCTGTTTCTCTGGCCAAGTAGCCCAGGTGGTTAGAGCATTGTCCCAATATGCCAAGGTTGCAGGTTTGATCCCCGGTCAGGACACATACAAGGGTCAACCAATGAATGCATAAATAAGTGGAACAACAAAAATCGGTGTCTCTCTCCCTCTCTCATTCTCTCTTTCTCTCTCTCTCTCTCTCAAATCAATTTTAAAAGTTTAAAAAATATAAAATAAAAATAAAATAATCAGAAACCATCACCAAAATGAAAAAGGAACTGACTCCATGGGAGAACATCTTTGCCAATGGTATATACATAGGACAAGTGTTTAATCTCCAAAATATATAAACAACTCATATGACTCAACACCAGGAAGACAAACAATCCAATTAAAAAAATGGGTAAAGGACTTGAACAGACACTTCTCCAAGGAGGACATACAGGGGGTCCAGAGACATATGAAAAGATGCTCAGTATTGCTAGCTATCAGAGAGATGCAAATTAAAATGACAATGAGATACCACTTCACACCGGTCAGAATGGCCATCATAAACAAAGCAACAAACAAGTGTTGGAGAGGATGTGGAGAAAAGGGAACCCTACTGCACTGTTGGTGGGAATGCAGACTGGTGAAGCCACTGTGGAAAACAGTATGGAATTTCCTCAGAAAACTAAAAACGGAATTGCCTTTTGACCCAGCAATTCCACTGCTGGAATTATACCCTAAGAGCTCTGAAACACAAATCCAAAAGAACCTATGCACCCCAATGTTCATAGCAGCGCTATTTACCATAGCCAAGATTTGGAAACAGCATAAGTGTCCATCAGTAGATGAGTGAATTAAAAAGCTGTCATACATATTCACAGTGGAATGCAACACAGCAGAAAGAAAGAAGGACTCCTACCTTTTGTGACAGCATGGATGGAACTGGAGAGCATTATGCTAAGTGAAATAAGCCAGTTGGTGAAAGACAAATGCCATCTGATCTCACTTGGAAGTGGATCCTAATGAATGAAATAAACTAATGAGAAAAATAGAACCAGAGGTATAGAAATATGTAACAGACTGACAGCGATAAGATGGGAAGAGGGAGGTGGGGACTGATTGAAAGAAGGTGAAGGGATTAGTAAAAGAATATACATGAAGGATCCATAAACAAGAACAATGGTGTGGGAGCTGACTATGGGAATATGGGGGCAAGCTGGGTGGAGGGGTTGAAGGGGGAAATATTTTTTATGCTGTAATAGCATAAACAATAAGTCATTAATATAAAAGATAAAAGAAATCAGCCGTTGAGTCTGTGGTGAGCTAGTAGATATCTTTTTTAAAAAATATGTAAGTCTAAACAAAGCCATGAGAATTGCGTCTGAGGGAGGGAGGGAAGGGAGAAAAAGGAAAGAAGGAAGTGGGTATGGGAGAGAAGGAGAGTTATTGAGATAAGAACACGTCTGAATTATCCACCCATAATTACCAGCTATCTATTGAAAGGTGGAGAAAAACTAAGATTGTTATTCATTATTTCACATTCTACCCCAAGCTGCCACAAACAATATTTCAGATAATTTAATTTAAATGCACTTTTGTCCAACCAAAGTGTCAATACATTTCAGACCAATCTCGAATTAAAGTATATGGTTATGTCATTGATCTTGATAATGTTTTCTGTTTACTTTTTTTTCCTTTTGTGATAATAAGGGCATAAGTATGGGGATTAAGAACCCACGCTGTGGAGTCAAACTACCTGCATTCAGATTCAGGCTCTACCTCTTACTAGCTGTGTTTCCTTTGAAAGTTACTTAAACTCTCTGTGCTTTGGTTTCTGAGCAAAAGTTGTTTTATGGTTTAAATGAGATAATACATACACTTAGTTAATAATACGCTTAGAGTGATGCCAGGAATAGGTAATGCTCTATAACTATTTACTCTTGGTACCATTAATTGTAACATTAAAGTGTAAGAGAGTTTATCACAGAAAGATGTCCTTCTGAACCACATTCTATTTTACTAAAATGTTTTATTTTTTTTCAGTCATATCACATAATCTAGTATTAGTTTGTTTCTGTTTTTTCATTTTTATAATATAATGAACATTACATTCTAATCATAAAATATAAAAATATAAGTATACATAGCAATATAACTAAGTATACAATATAAAATTATAGGGTATTTTGAAATATAAGTGACAAATAATATATAATGTTATGAATAGCTTCTGCATTCAAAATAACTACTATATTTTTTTCAAATTGCTATGAATTCTTCAATCTATTATATGAATTTCAAATCACAAAATAGATGTATTTTTTTTCCTTTACAGAGTAATAAAACTTTTCCTGTCATAAAATAATATTTGTGAATGTAATTTTAATTATTGCATAATATTCTATTGAATGAATGTACCACAATTTATTTAGCCATTCATATTTTTAGACACTTAGGTTACATCCTTTTCCTTCCTGCCCCTTTCCTTCTTCTCCTTATTTGCTGTTGTAATTAACATTTACATATACATCCTGGTACCAAAATATAAAGAAATATATTGATAAATGAAAGTATAGATAGATAGAACTGCTTTGAACATATTTGACACCAATATTTGTTTATCATCTTAGATTATTACCTTAAAAACAATTCCTAGAAATAAAATTACTGGATCGTCTTTGAAAATATATTTTATTTTATTTTATTAAATTAATTTGGGTGACATTGGATGATAAGATTATGTAAGTTTTAAGTGTATGATTCTATAATACTTCATCTGATATTGCATTGTGTGCTCCTACTTAAAACCAAGTCTCCTTCTGTCACTAAATATTGACCCTTTTTACCTTTCAACTTTTCCCCACCCTCTTCCCTCTGGTAACCAACATATCATTGTCTGTGTCTATGGGTTTTATCGTTGATTGTGTTTATTCATTTGTTGTTTTCTGCTTTGTATCCCACATGAGTGAAATCATATGGCTCTCGTCTTTTTTCATCTGACTTATTTCACTTAGCACGATACTCTCAAGATCCATCCATGTTGTCACAAATGGCAGTATTTCATTTTTTATTGGCTGAGTAGTATTCCATAGTATATATGTATCACATGTATGACAAATATGTATACATATTTATATATGTATAAATATTGGATATATTTATCCAATCATCCATTGAAGGACATTTAGGTTGTTTCCATGTCTTCGCCACTGTGAACAATGCTGCGTTGAAAATAGGGGAACATACATCTTCACAGATAAATATTTAGATACTCAGAAGAAGGATTGCTGGGTCATATGGTAGCTCTATATTTTTTGATGAACCTCCATACTGATTTCAATAGAGGCTGTGCCAGTATACATTCCTATGAGCGGTGTGTAAGTGTTCCTTTTTCTCCACAACCTCTCCAACAACTGTCATTTTTTTTTGTCTTGTTGATAATGGTCACCCTAACAGGTATGAGGTGGTATCTCATTGTATTTCCATTTCCCTCATAGCTACTGAAGTTGAGCATCTTTTCATATGTCTGTTGATCATTAGGGATCAAAAGTCATTTTTATAGTTTATTTTTATTGTCTTTATTTCCTTTATACCCTCTATCTCCCTTATACCTTCTTCCACTTCCACCCACACCCTCTCCCCCAAATCACCACACTGTTGTCAGTGTCCATGAGACCTTTTTCTTTTTTGTTCAATCCCTCCCCCACAACCCCTCCATTAACAACCTGCTCTCTATTAATATTATATTGTCGTTTCCCTCCAAATTGGTTGGACTAAATAAATATTCACTCACAATTTATAAGGGTTCCCATTTTCCCGCTTTATTACTAACATTGTGTACTTCACTCCATCTTTGCAAATTTGATGGGCAAAAATCATGTCATTCTTTTAATTTGATTTTTGATGGCTATTAAAATTTAAATATATGCATCAATCATTTGTATCTATTTTATGTAGTGTCTTTTAATAACATTAGATAACTTTTCATTTATTTGTTATATTTTATACACTATATATTCAAGTTTATATAAGGCATAAACATAACCATATCATACACAGCTGGAGTTTTAGTGATGTTTTCCTCTATTTTCTTCTGTTTCTAATTTTTCTTGACATACTCCTATATCATCTTCAGTCCATAACCTATGTTAATTACTTAACACATATCCCTCCAGAGTTTTTTTCATACTCATATAATGAAGCATAATAAACGAGAGATAGAAAGTGGCAAACAAAATGTATGTGAGGGGTGTGTATGAGTATGTGCATATAGGAGTGATGGAAGAGGAAAGGAGTGGGGGAGAGGGAGAAAGAGAATGGTTAAGAACATGGACACCTGGAGCCAAATGGCTATGTTGAAACCACATTTCTTCTCTTTACTAGCTATGTGAACTTGCACAAGTGAATTTACCTCTCAATATACTTCAGTTTCCTCATTCCTAAAATAGGCATCATAACACCTACCTAACTAAATTAATACATGCAAATTCCTTTAAAAGTATCTGGAACACTGTATACATTATGTAAATATTAACTATCATCATATAGGAGAGTTCGGGGTAATGATTTCTTTTACAAATATGGTATTATAATGTACAAAACTTTCTGGAAGGAAGATCTTATTTTCTTGATAGGTGAGACATAATACTGTATTTCATTAAATTTTAAAATGTCTGATTGCAAGATGGATTGTTATTTTGCTATTTTATGTACCACTAAGAAAGAAAAAATACTACTTATTAAATAAGTCACAATGCTTTCTCATCTCTTAGAATTATTTTATTATCGTTTAAAGTGTTCTTTTAGACATATGTACACATAGAAATTTATCATGTATTATTATTTTTTAAAGATTCTATTTATTTATTTTTAGAGAGAGGGGAAGAGAGGGAGAAAGAGAGGGAGAGAAACAGCAATGTATGGTTGCCTCTCACATGGACCTCACTGGGGACCTGGCCTGCAACCCAGGCATGTGCCCTGACTGGGAATCGAACTGGGACCCTTTGGTTCCAAGCCCATGCTCAGTCCACCGAGATACACCAGCCAGGGCATCATGTATTATTTTTGTGCATACATTTTTAAAAACTATTAAAAACTAACTTGGTTACAGTATTCATTTAAAGATACTTTCTCACATGAGTCCAATTATTTTTTTGTTAATCTTTGCTCCTGTTTTTTAATTTTTTTATTTTTAATAACAGTCTACATTTAATTTTATTCTATAGTAGTTTCAGGTGTACAGCAAAGTGGTTGGAAAATCATGGACTTTATAGAGTGGTCCCCTGGCTGTGTTAAGGACCCACCTGGCCCCACACATAGTTATCATGACACTATTGAGTACATTCCCCATGCTGTAATCTACATCTCTGAGATTATTCTGTAACTACCAATTCGTACTTCTCAATCCCTTTACCTTTTTCATCCAGTCCCCCAACACTCCTCCCCTCTGACAACTTTCTGTCTGTTCTCTGTATCTGTGAGTCTGTTTCTATTTTGTTTATTTTGTTTATTAGATTTCACATGTAAGTGAAATCATACGGTATTTGTCTTTTTCTGTCTGACTTATTTCACTTAGCATAGTAATCTCCAGGTCCATCCATGCCATCCCAAATTGTAAGATTTCACTTTGTGTATAGCCTAGTAGTATTCCATTATGTACTTGTACCATAGCTTTTTTCATCTATACATCTATTGATGAGCCAGTTCTTCCACACACTTCTAAGAGTCATCATCACCCATGTTTCTGCACACAATGCTGTTTTCTGTGTTATTAAGAATATCAGTCGTGAGGCATTTCTTAAAAGAGAACTCCTCTATCATCACCAGGATTTTATTTGAAGCTAATGATACCCGGTCTGCAGTTTTGAATGCTTGAATCTTCTAGATGATATCAGAAAGTATTGACACAAGGTTTTCAAAAAACAATTAGGTCTCATATATTTTCTCTAATGATTTTGTTGAGTGAAACACTGAGGAATTATAGTTATTCAGTCATGTTTCCTGGAGCAACAAACATATTCATACATGTGCAGCAGGAGTAACTATGGGATGACTGTTACTTAGCCTAAGTGACTGTCGAATGTCATCAATTTTAAGGCACATTCCAATTTTAGAAATGAAAAACTGAGCGAAAGGGTATTTTTGAACTAATAAATATGGTAACACATTATTTTGATTAAAAAAATTCCTGTCAGTTAGTGAGCTTAACATATTTACATTTTTGAGGGGGCATTTATGTTTTTATTTTTGCTTTTGTTATACCCTTTGTCATTTTTTCTATTGAGGCATTTTCTGTTTCTTTTCATTGTGTAATAGTTCTTATATAGAATAGATATTAACTCTTTGTCATCCTCAGTACCAGAATTTTCCCAAATCTATAATTTGTTGATTTATTGAATCTTTTCCCATATCAAATATTTTCATTTTTATATAGTCAAATTCATTTTCTTTTTAAATATAACTTCAAGTTCTCCTGCTTTGCTGATGTCTCTTCCATTTCTAAGTTGTAACTATGTCTCCTTATTTTTCTTTCAGGATTTTTATTTGTATTTGTTTACATTTGTGTTTAACCCATCTGCTTATCTAGTGCTTTTTAAAAAAATAATGTGAGATATGAGTCCAATTTTATTTTCCTCCATATGGATAGGAATTTGTCCCAGAACCACATATTAAATATTTAATCTTTTCCCACTGAATTTGAAATACCATCTTTGCAATATATCAACTGTTCATATATGCTGGGGTCTATTAACTGATATATTTTATTCTTCAGTTTATCTAGAATTAATTCCTGTGCAAATGGTTACCAATTTGCTTAGAGTTATTTATTGGGCTGATATTCACCTGTCTTTCAATTTTGGCACCAGCATCACCCTGTTCAATTTCTGCAGCTCTATAGTAAGTTTTTATATTTGGTAGACAAGTCACCTCCTGCCAGTGTTTTACTCTTCTTTGTCAGAATTTATTTGATCATCTTTTTCATGTTTACCCTTTCAGATGAACTCTAAGATGCTCTGGTCATGTCACATCTCCTTTCCCACACATGTAGATACTAAACAAATAAAAAATACTCTGATGTGTTTTTTGGGCGGGGGCTCAGGGAATTTATTTATTTGTTTGTTTTATTTTTCAGTTAGTTTGCATTCAACCCTATGTGATGTGGTTTTGATTGAGAAAGTGTTGCGTGTTTAGCTCGATCTCTCCATAAAGATGTACTTTCTATAACATGTTTATCCATTTACTAAAGTGTTATTCTATATATTTAATAGTTTTGTGGTTATATTAATTTAGTCATGCATATTTTTGTTAATTTAATTGTTTTATATTTTTTAGTATTGTAAAGTTTTTTTTCATTTTATTATCAAATGGGTTGTTGTTGAAATATAATAAATATATTGATTTTAGTATATTAATGTCATTGTTTTACCTAGATACTTCTCAACTTATGATGGGGTTGTATTCCAATAAACTCATTATAAGTTAAAAATATCATGTCAAACTGCATTTAATTCACCTAACTTACGGAACATTATAGCTCAGTCTAGCATACGTTATACATGCACAGAACATTTACATTGGTCTGCAGTTGGGTCAAATCATCTAACCCATATCTTATTTTAGAAGAGAGTGTTGAATATCTCATGTAATTTATGTAATTACGATTTGCTGCTTTTTTGTTGGGAAATTATCTTCAGTTTCATTTAAAGAATAATTGCCTTCCTCTTCTCACTAGAAGCAGGTGACATAGAAGGGCATTTTGTAGAAACAATAGGAGGTAAAAACACAAAACACAATATACAAACACCACTGGCAATCCAGGAAACTGTAGAGCATAGGTTGTTTACCATTATGAATGAGTATTGTACCACATATATTTCTAGTATGGGGAAAGAATAAAATTCAAAATTTGAAGTACTGTTTCTACTAAATGTATGTTGCTTTCACAACACTGTAAAGTCAAAAAATTGTAACTTCAACCACCATAAGTCTAGAATTGTCTGTACTTTATTTTCCAGGGGTATGCAGATAAAGAATTACACCACTTAAAAATAATAAATTTTCCTATTTTTATTTATAATTGATTTGTATGTTTATATTTTATGAACTCATTGACAAACATATCCATATTATGTTAAATAATAGAGATAATGGTGATCAATCCTATTCTAAATTTTAATGGAAATATTTCTAGTTTTTCTTCATTAAGTATTATGGCAGTATTAGCTTTCTATCATGGGATGAAATTATCTTTCGATTTCTATTTTACCAGGGGTTTTCTAGACAAATGTCTGCTCAATTTTCCCAGCAAAAAAAAAAAGCATGTATTGAAATATGTTTCTCTTTTGATGTGTTGCCATGAATTATTATTAGTTTCTTAATATTAAGCCATCTACAAATTAATGTTATAACATTTACTTAATCAGCAAATATTATTCTTTGTACATGTTACTGTATTCAACTTGTTTATCGTTCAGAATTTTTGTACAATTTATACAATTGGTGTTAGATAGTTGTTCCTTTTTGTGTTGTCAAATTTTGGCAACAGATTTATACTAGTTTTGTAAAATAATTTATGGATGTTTTCTTTCTTTATCTATGATGTGTTATTTGGATGTTTGAAATAACTTACTATAAAATTGTCTTGGCAGGTCATTTCCACAAGGTGTTTCCTGTGACAATTCTCAATTATAATCAAGGTTTTGACCTCTACTTGGGTTGATTTCTATAATTAGTATTTCACAAAATGCTCATCTATTATATTGATATTTTTGTATTTTTAATAGTTTTTAAAGCATATTTCTATTTGTAGTTATGCCATTTCTTTACTTTCAACTATTACATTGCTTTCTTTCTTGGTCTTTCTAAAAGTTTGTCCATTTTATTGCAGTCTCCGAAGAAATAGCTCTTATACTTGTCTATCAATAAAACTGTATATTTTACCTAATAAACTTTTGTTTTTAATTCATTTATCCAATTTTCTCACTTTTTATTTTCCCTCTTTTTTTGAGGGTAAGGAAGATTGCTCTTTTTTCCAAACTCTTGATATAAATGTTATTTTCATTCTTTCCTGTTTAATAATAAATTAATTTAAGGCTAGTAAGTTTTCTCTGAGTGCATTTTTGGCCTCATAAAATTTGGTAGTATTTTTAAGTGCATTATTTTATAAATAGTGATTTCAGTGAAGCTTGACTTTCTCTCAGATATAATAGTTACAAGGAAGCAATATTTTTCACAGACCCAAGATGGCAGAGTGAAAGCTACATGAACCTCCTCCCAGGAGCAAACAGGAATTACAACTAAATTATAGAAAAATCATTCTTAATAACCAACTGAACACTAGCTGAAGAGAAACCTTATAAACATGGACAGACAGAAGAAGACACATCACCACAACAAAACTGGTAGGCAGTGCAGAAGAATTGCAAGAGGGCTGGCTGGGCTCCCACAGGAAGCAGCTGAAGTCCTGGAGCTATATTTCGACAGCCAGGGGACCTCCCTGAGGGACGTGGAGTCTAAACCCCATGCTGAACTCCCAGCTTACAGCACCAGAACTTGGAAAGGAACAAAAATAACATAACAACTCTTAAAAGCAGCAGGGTTTCTGTGTGCCAGGGAGAGAAGGCTGGAAACTCAGGGAGCCTTTTAAAAGGCCAATGCACAAAATTCCACTTGCAGCCACTTACCCTCGGATCTGGCAGAGGAATGGCAGAGTGAACTAGAGATGACTGAGGAGCGTCTGAGGCTGATGGCTCTGGGGAGAGAGCTGAAGAGTCAGCAGCCAGGATCCCTGAGCTGAGTCATTCCCCATAAAGCAGAAGCCATCTTCCTCAGGCAGAACAATCCCCTCTAAGTGGAATCAGGGGACTGCTGAGGGGAAGCAATAGACATGCCTGCATGAATTACTCTCCTCCCTCCCATGGAGCTTAAGCCCTGCTTCTGAGGAGTACAGCTAAAAGACTTTTATTCTTTAACCTTATGGAAAACCTGCAGGCAAAGGTGGATTGCTGGGAGCTCTGAGGCTTCAGCTGAACTGCCTTGGAGCCTGGAGTTGGTAAAAGCAGATTTGGTGTACAACCTGGTTCTTTCTGCACACACTCAGGCTCAGCAGAGGGAGTACATGCTGTGAATCACTGATAGCTCCAACCAGGTGGACTAGGGCCAATCACAGATAGGTTTTGAATTAGGCCTTCATCAGAGTCCTTCAGATCTACCAAATACATAGAAACAAATACAAAGAAGCAGCCAAAATAGGAAGACAAAGAAACAGACCCTAAATGAGAGAATAAGAGAACTCTCCAGCAGAACTAGATGAAATGGAGGTAAGCAATTCATCAGATAGAGACTTTAGATTAATTATTATAAGGATATTCAACAGCATAAAAAAAGACATAGAAACAATAAAAAGGACCAGTCAGAAATAAAGAATACAATATCTGAAATAAATAATATACTGGAAGGAAAAAAACAGTAGGTTAGATGAAGCAGAGGATCAAACCAGTGACTTGGAAGACAATGTAGAAAAAAATACCCAGGCAGAGCAGCTAAGAGGAAAAATAATTTTAAAAAATGAGGAGAACTTAAGAAACATCTTGGACAACATGAAGCATAACATCATTTGCATCATGGGAATGCCAGAAGGAGAAGAGAGTATGTAAGGGATCAAGAACCTATTTGAGGAAATAATGACCAAAAGCTTCCCTAATCTGGTGAAAGAAAAAGACATACAAGACCAGGAAGCTCGGAGTCCCAAACAAGTTGGACCCAGAGAAGCCTACATCCAGATACATCATAATCAAAATGGCAAGGCTTAAACACATGAAGAGATCCTAAAAGCCTCAAGAAAAAGGCAGGTATTTACCTACAAGGGAGCACCAATTGGACTGTCATCTGATTCCTCAACAGAAACATTTCAGGCCAGAAGGGGGTGACATAAAATATTCAAGGTAATGAAAAACAAGGACCTACAACCAGAGCTACTTTGTCCGGCAAGGCTATCATTTAAAATCAAAGGAGAAATAAGGAGCTTTCTATACAAGAAAAAACTAGAGGAGTTTGTTAGCACCAAATTAGTATTGCAACAAATGTTGAAGAGCTTTCTTTAAGAAGAAAAAGAGAAAAAGGAACAGAGAAAAATAATATAACAATAAAATGGCCCTAAATACATATCTATCAATAATCACCTTAATGATAAATGCTTAAATGTTCCAATGAAAATGCATACAGTAGCTGAATGAATAAGAAAACAAGACCCATATATATGCTGCATCCAAGAGACACATCTCAAATTGAAAGATACACACAAAGTAAAGTAAAGGGATGGAAAAACGATATTTCATGCAAATGGAAAGGGAAGAAAAGCTAGAGTAGAAGTACTTATATCTGACAAAATAGGCTTTAAAATCAAAGGCTATAGTAAAAGACAAAGGAGGACATTACATAATAATAAAGAGACAGACTTGCGTCCGAGATGGAGGCATAGGTAGACATGCTTTCCCTCCTCACACAACTATAATAAGGACCACAACTAACCTCAAAATGAAAAACAACCAGTACTGACAGAAAATTGAACTGTATGGAAGTCCAACAACTAAGGATTAAAAGAAGAAATATTCATCCTGAGAGGAAGGAGAGGTAGAGATGGGGAGCAGGGGCATAGAGAATGTGGTGTGGCAGCTGTGAGGCAGTGGTGGTGAGGCAGTGGTCGAGGTGGCTGGTGGATAAGACCAACCCACATTCATGTGTGGTGTTTAAAAAGCTGGAACGAACACCTTGGGAGCAAGTGATCCCAGCCTCAGGCCAGACCACACACCCCAGAGTTCCAGTACTGGAAAAATAAAGACTCATAACTTCTGGCTATAAAAACCAGTGGGGGTTGGGCAAGTGGAAAAAACTGCTGGTCTCTCAGGAGAGTACGTTTAAAGGGCCCCCACTATCCTAGAACATATTTAAACCCACCCACTCTGGGAACCACCATCAGGGAAAGAGCCAGAGGGGCACCAGACACATATAGGAAGTGAGTGAAGTGACTAGAAATGTGGCTAGTGCTGATCAAGCTTCATTGTTCCCTCTCCAACCCTTCCCCCACACACAGTGACACAAAGTGATGAAGTACATTCCCCCTCCCTGGAAAATACCTAAGGCTCCGTCCTTAAAAATATAACAGATGTGCCAAGACAGGGAGTCAAAGCAGCTCTACCCAATACACAGAAACAAACACAGGTAGGCTGCCAAATTGAGGAGGCAAAGAAATATGGCCCAAATTAAAGAACAGGTCAAAATCCCAGAAAAAAGAACTAAGTGAGGGGGGCGAAAGATGGCGGCGGAGAAGGAAGAAGCGTGATCGCTTTCCTCCGGCCCACTGGCGGGATATCTGGCCGATTTTCTGAGGAGCAGAGCGATCACCCAGCTGTATTCCGGTGTGGGGGAAGATTGGAAACCAGGACTGCGCATAAAACTGAAAGATCAGCCGGTAGGGAGACTGCTTTGGAGGGAAGGGGTCCCTCGGGCCTCACGGGGAGCCGGGAGGTCTGCAGATCCAGTTGCAGCAGCTTCCCGGTTTGCTCTAGGATCCGTGGGAGGGAGCTGGATTGGGGTGTGTGAGTTGCCAAAGCAGACGCGCGTGTCTGTTGGAAGAGCCTTGGTCCCCAGCAGTCCGGAGGTCGGTGCGTACCTGGGGACTTATCTGCAGAGGCTGGCGATCTCAGCGGGAGGAATTGGAGTCTGAATTGAAAGGCAAACCCAAGTGGGGCTCCTGGATTGGGCGCGCACCCGGTGGAGCCAATCGTGGGCGGTTGGAGTAGGTGCCCGACCGGGCGCCCATGCCTGCGGCTTGCAAGCTCCGATTCCAGAGACAAAAGCAATCGGCGAATGCAGGGGCGCGGAGCTCACACCTGGAGGGCCTGAGACACAACGCAGTCCTGCGGTGCTGACTCCCTCCGTGCGGGAGAAACAGAGGAGCTACATTGAGCCCCACTGACGGGAGACACAGACCTCATAAACTCTGACTCAGGGTGGAGGTCAGGCACCCCAGAGGAGGTGCTGCAAACTCCCGGCAACTCCGCTGGTGGCAGAACGGCAGCTAAGAGTGCAGCCCAGGAAGACAGCATATCTCCCAGCCTGACGCTGTTGAAGCCAGCCAACAAAAGTCTTTTTTTTATTTCTCTCGTTTTCTCTTTGTTTCTTTGGTTGTTTTTCCCCACCCTCCTTCCTATCTGTCCATCTATATTTTTTTAACTCCTTCTACCTTCCCTTCATTTGGTATTCCTAGTTTTCTCTTCCTTTTATTTCCTATTTTTTTTTATTTTTTTATTTTAGGTTATTTTCAAATTATTTTCTTCTTTATCTTTCTTTTTCCTTCTCTTTTGCTTTCTTTTCCTTCTATATCTCCCTTCCCCTCGCTTCTTTATCAACAGGTGAGTCATTAAAACCTGGAATAGGGCCCTGGCTGGTGTAGCTCAGTGGATTGAGCGTGGGCTGGGAACCAAGCGGTCCCGGTTCGATTCCCAGTCAGGGCACATGCCTGGGTTGCGGGCCAGGTCCGCGTGAGGGCCATGTGAGAGGCAACCATACATTGCTCTTTCTCTCCCTCTCTTTCTCCCTCCTTCCCCTCTCTAAAAATAAATAAAATTAAAAAAAAAACAACCTGGAATTGTGAAGAGAATAGAGTGGGACCCAGACAAGAGTCAGCCCAAAAAACAGAGAGTGACACAAAATTAACTTCGCTGCTTCAGAGAACTTCACAGATCAGTTTAAGAACCAGAGGTTAGCAAGAAGAATCCCACAAAAAATGGGAAGACAAAGAAACAATCCCCAAATGAAAGGAAAGGAGGAAGCCCCAGAAAGAATGATAAATGAAACAGAGGTAAGCCAACTATCAGACATTGAGTTCAAAGCATATGTTATCAGGCAACTCAAGAAACTCGAGAAGCTTGATGAACTCACAGAAAACTACCACAAACTACAGGGAAACTATAATGAACTCACTGAAAACTATGTCAACATGAAAAAGGAAATAGAAACTATTCACAAGGGCCAAGAGGAAATGAGGAATACAATATCTGAAATGAAGAACACAATAGAAGGAATCGAAAGTAGGCTCGATGAGGCAGAGGATCGGATCAGCGAGCTGGAGGACAAGGTTGAAAAAAGCAACCAAAAAGAGCAAGAACAGGAAAAGAGGCTCAGAAAGAATGAAGAGGTATTAAGGGAAATGCAGGACAACATGAAACGTAACAATATTTGTATTATAGGGATAACAGAAGGAGAGGAAGAGCAGCAAGGGATGGAAAACCTGTTCGAAAAAATAATGGTGGAAAATTTCCCTAATCTGATGAGAGAAAAAGCCACACAAATCCAGGAAATACAGAGAGTCCCTATCAAAAGAAACCCTAACAGGCCCACTTTAAGACACATCATCATTAAAATGGCAAAATTCCAAGACAAAGAGAGAATCCTAAAGGCAGCGAGGCAGAAGCAGGAAGTAACATACAAGGGAACCCCAATAAGGTTAGCAGCTGACTTCTCAATGGATACATTCCAAGCCAGAATGGAATGGCAAGAAATATTCCAAGTAATGAGAACCAGAGGCCTGCAACCAAGACTACTCTACCCAGCAAGGCTCTCAGTCAAGATAGATGGCCAAAGAGGAGCTTCCCAGACAAAAGAAGTCTGAAAGAATACACATCCACCAAACCAGCTTTGCAAGAGATGATAAAGGGTCTGATTTAAGGGAAGGAAGAGAAAGAGAGAGAGAGAGGAACACAGGTAAAAAAAAATGGCAATGAATAAGTACCTATCAATAATAACCTTAAATGTAAATGGATTAAATGCTCCAATTAAAAGACATAGAATAGCGGAATGGATAAGAAAGCACAACCCACACATATGCTGCTTACAAGAGACCCACCTCAGGACAAAAGACATACACAGACTGAAAGTGAAGGGCTGGAAACAAGTTTTCCAAGCAAACGGAGAAGAAAAAAGAGCTGGGGTAGCAATACTCATATCAGACAAAATAGACTTCCAAAAAAGGGCCTCAAGAGAGATCCAGAAGGACACTTTATAATACTCAAGGGAAGAATTCACCAAGAATACATAAACATTGTAAATATATATGCACCCAACACAGGAGCACCCAAATACATAAAGAAAATCTTGGAGGACTTCAAGAAGGACATTGATAGCAACACAATTATAGTAGGGGACTTCAACACCCCACTGTCAAAAATGGACAGATCCTCCAAACAAAATATCAGCAAAGACATTGTGGCA
>PVJI01010205.1:0-61421 GCA_004026765.1 Micronycteris hirsuta
AAAATTTGGGAGGAAAATGGGGGTGCATCTTATAGTCTGAATGTAGCTTACCTGGCTATTTATATTTACATTGGTGAAATATTATGTTATTCATGTTATTAAATATTTTACCACATTTTTTACTTCAAAATTTATTTTCCTATTTTCCTCCTCTAAAATCTAAGTGCGTCTTATGGTCCGATGCATCTTATAGTCCAAAAAATATGGTAATAGGTTATTCATGGTCATCTGCAAATGCCTAAAAGAGACATGACACCTCAAAATACCCAGTCTAATACTTATCTACTACATGTTTATATTAAGATTATCACCACCCAGAAACACCTAAATATCAAATATTCAGTTCCTGGCAGAATTGAGCATGTTATTTTATACATAATAGGTGCTCAATAAGTATTTGTGGAAGTGAGAAAGAGAAAAGGAGTAAGTTTCCAGCAAGGTACAATGCAGCTAACAATTGCACAATACAGCTATAAGGCAGGTGATTTTTTTTAAGGCTATTCAGCAATTAACTTAATAAGGATTTATTAAACCCACTCTCTCTAGGTTCCACAGAGTTAAATATGTATATTCTCTCAGCTAGTAAGTACACTGTCCCAAAACTATATCACTCTTTAAAATGAGGAATTACTCATTCATTTCTCTAAGTGGTGGGAGATATGGCCTTAAAAAAAATCGAGGAATAGCAAAATAAGTCTTGGTTAATTTCCTGACAAAGAAATACAAAATCCCCCGTATTTTCTCACTTCAAAAGCCCTCCAACTCTAGGCTAATGCTCGAGGCAAAGGAGAGGGAAAGCAGATGAGTGAGTTTGGTTATTTTTTGGTGCTTGTCAAAAAAACTAAATATTTTCCCCAAATGTTTTACATTCAATAATACCCAACCACAATGTGCCAAGCCTGTTTTCTCTTAATTTTCAAACCCATGTGTATTCCAATGGAAATGCAATTCATGTGTCTTTGATTTGTTTATACTTAAATCATTATAAAATGTTACATTTTCAAAAAGGACATTCAAGATATCTTTTGTGTCATCCTCGTAATCCTCCTGCTAGAGAGTCTTTTTAAGAACATGGCACTTGTAGAGCCAGTGGACACAAAGCCCTGGACAAGCAATCGGGATTCAGGACTTACAGACTCTGCATAGATTTTGTCCGTATGCAGAAAAGCATGAATTCATTTAATTATTAAGAATGAATCAGTAGAATTCTTATAGCAAATTTGTTAAATTGGCCATTTCCTTAGCCCCTTTAGATCTTGATGAAAAGGCCTGACTAACTTGGACTCATTTTCAAATACTTTCTTCAGCCTACTCAAATAAGATGCCTACACAGAGAATATAAGAAAACACTGTTTTGAGGATATATATGGGAATGTAAAAGATGGGTGAGGGAATCAGGCACTAGAAGAACTGAGTTCATTACCTTCTCAGATACTGTCCCCTAATATGGTTAAAGATAAGCACTTATTTCACAAGCTAGTTTAACCATAGTAACAAAGTGTTCTGAGGCATAGAGACTGAGAGAAGCAGATTGCAGGCACTAAATCAACTAGGTTTCAGAGTGTGGACTCAGTGCCTCTAAACCAGGACACTCCTAAGTTAGTGGGAAATGGATATAGCCCACATGCTTCCATTGCCTTCTTTTACTGCAGGCTCTTTCGCAGTGGTGGGGTTGGACTACAGAAAAGAGGGAAGAAGACAGGTTGACAGTGAGTCTGTATTTTTTAAATAAATACTTATAAGGACTTAGAAGAAAAATTTTGCATTGCATTTTCTAAATGGAGAATAACAAAGCAATAAAGCAAAACCCCACCATTGGCTGGCAGAGGGAGAACAGTGGGAGGAGCAGTTGCACAGACTGGAAACCATCTGGACCAAGTCAGCTGGATCCTGCTGTCGGATGCAAAAAGGAAGCTGCAGAGACACCCAGAATCCTCTGTCGTAAACCTAGTTTTGGACCCACATTTGTGACATTGAATTTATTTCACTAGGAAAGAGAAAAGTCTTGATTTGTTCTCAATTACTTTTATCCCTGTCAGGGAAAACCTAGACACCCTGCTCCTTTTTTTGGAGGAACATACAATTATGAATTATAAAAGTTAGGCAAATTATTTGTGATAAAACAAGACAGCACTGCATTTATTAGGATTATTTAAAATTGCAAGATGTGGTCCAGCTAAGTAAGGTCCAGCCAAATGTTCAGCAGAGTTGAGGTAAAACCTAAAATAAAAGGATATTTCATTTGAACTCACTCTCATTTTGCACTCGAGGCTAAAGAAAATCAAATTCTAAAGGAATGAATTTGAATTTAACAAGGTAAAATTTGCTTACTTTAGAAAAGAAAAAAGAAAACAAACAAAAGCTCTATTTATGACTATTTGCGTTAGCATCCTCTTTGGGTTCTGTTGCACTGGTCGTTTTCTCCTTGTAAGCCTTGACTCCAGGGATGCAATGTTCTTTAACTCCCCTTGTTTTTCTTCTCAAGCTCTTGACTCCCGCCACACCCCCATTGCTGACACCTCTACACATTCCATAGAGGTATATGCTGGTTAACAAGATATATCTCAACAGACAGGCTGGGACACCCACCCCTTAAACTCATTTGATCTCTTAGTTTTGATAGTTTGGGGGTATTTATACCAGATCTACATTTCTAGCACCATGCTTTTCTCTCCAGTTTTATGGTTATTGCTGATCCTTGACTGACACTGCATTCTTTTTTTTTTTAATTTTACTTTATTGTTGTTCAATTACAGTTGTCTGCATACTCTCCCCTCCCCTTCCCCTCCAACCCCACCTCCCTTCCCTGCCTCCCTCCCCACCCTTGGTTCTGTCCATGTGTCCTCTATAGTGGTTCCTGAAAACCCTTCTCCCCATTGTCCCCTCCCCCCGGTTATTTTTAGATTGTTCTTAATTTCAATGTCTCTGGTTAAGCTTTGCTTGCTTTTTGCTTTTGTTGATTATGTTCCGGTTAAAGGTGAGATCATATGGTATTTGTCCCTCACCGCCTGGCTTACTTCACTTAAGTGTGACATGCTATTGATTTTTAGAGGAAGGGATACAGAAAGAGAGACAGAGACAGACAGAGACAGAAAATCACTGATGTGAGAGAGTAACATCAATCAGTTGCCTCCTGTACACACCCCAACGGGGGACAGAACCTGCAACCTAGGTACATGCCCTGATCAGGATCAAACCACAACGTTTAGGTTTATGGGACGACACTCCAACCAACTGGGCCACACTGGCCAGGTGATCTAACAGTTTAATAGGACTCATTGGAGAGCAGTCAGAAAGCAGTTTTACGTTTCTCCACTCTTGTCTTTGATTGTTCTCTACCTCTGTTCAGTTAAAGGAGGAATAGTAGGAAGCACAGACTCAGAAGATCCAGACCACCAGAATCTCAATCTCAGCTCCAGCTCCAATTATATCCTATACAACATATAAAATATAAATATAATACATAAAAATATATAACATTATATATGTAATACATTTATATAATATAGACATATGTAATATAATTATAATTAATATATTTAGTTAATACATTAAACTAATATGCATATTTGAACTAATATAAATACTAAAATAGCATTTAGAATGCAGCATAAAGATTACCATTATATATGTTAGCTTTTATTACTGCTGCTATTTCAAGTAGATCCTATAAAATTTCCAGCTACTTTAAGATGAAAAAGATGATCATTTTCTGATTTTTAAAAAGCCAATAAAAACTCTAGTCTCTCATCTAATTCAAAATTGTTTTGTTTTGGTTTTTGTTTTTGTTTTCCCATAATACAGACCTGATCTGGGCTTTGGAAAACAGCAACAGGCAAATCACACAGAGTCTATGCCTTCTAATGTTTTTCTAACTTTCCCTTCAGTACTTTTTTCCCTACTCAGTATTTTTCTTCTAGATTCTCCATGGTCAAGGTGGAGAGGAGGAATTAGTGATAAAGGGGGAAAAGCTATTTTCGTTATCTGATCCTGCCTGAAGTGTTCTCTTGGCAGTGGAACACCCTCTGTCAGTAAAGACAGCCAACTGCATCTTCCAGCTTCTCTGGTTCTTTCCCAGGCACTCTTTAAACTGGTCTAGTCCATACCAGAGACCCCTACAATATATACAAACATCATACATCCAATTTTCCCTGGACAGTCATGGTCTATGCCTATTATCCCAGCATAATTACTAATAGCACCCCCTTAGACTCTTAAAACTGCCATGATTTGGAAAATAAATGAACACTGCAACTGCTCAACTTGGGCAATATACTCTCCAGCTGACCTCTTCTATTGTATGACTCCATTATTTGCCAGTATCCTTGGAATCCACCACTTCATCCATCCAACCAGCAAGTTTATGAGACAAGATGGTAAAGCAGACTGTACAAAATATTTTTAGGAGCCAAGCATGAAACTGGCATAAATCATATCTACCCTCACACCATTGTCAATACCATGTCTAGTCACCTAACTTATGACTCCAACTTCTAAATACAAATCTACTGTTCTTTTGTACCCAAGAGGATGAACGCCAATTAGTATCTTTCCAGCCTCTGCCACAGTCCACCCTCTACTCTCCAAATATCCATTTGATCTTCCTCCTACACATAGACAACATCTACCCTCTTCCCAGAAGGACAACACTAACTCCTCTCCAGTCATAGTGCCTAAGATTTCAGGTGATGCTCATTCCCCTACATCAGGTCTAAAAATGATTCCTGATTGTTTGATGTCCACTTGACTAAAATGATGTGCTTTCTTCTCTCTTCCCCACATATAATCAATATTTGATATATTTAATGGTGAAACCAAGGGCACACAAACTTCAATAAATATCTATTCAGAGAGAGAATCAGAGACATATGGTTGTCACTGGGCAGAGACACTGTGCTGGTCCCCTGTTCTGTGATGGAAAGGGTTCTTGAGTTAATCTTGATTCTGTTCTCTGTGACCAACTCCTTCACCCATAGTTATCCTGGGCCATTGGCTCTGCCTTTGGGAGGATACCAATCTAAAATGAAATACCAATTCAAAAAAGCCTATGCGCCCCAATGTTCATAGTACTGCTATTTACAATAGCCAAGTGCTGGAAACAGCCTAAGTGCCCATCAGTAAATGAGTGGGTAAAAAAACTGTGGTACATTTATACAATGGAGTACTATGCCACAGAAAGAAAGAAAGCAGGAGCTCCTACCCTTCAAGACAGTATGGATGGAACTGGAGAGCATTATGCTAAGTGAAGTAAGCCAGGCATTGAAAGACAAATATCATATGATTTCACCCATAAAAGGAACCTAATCAACAAAACAAACAAGTGAGAAAAAGAGAGCCAGTGATGTGGAAATAAAGAACAAACTGACAGGGACCAGAGGGGAAGAGGGAGAGGGATAACAGGGAAAAGAAAGGGAAGGATCTAGTCAAGGAACATGTATAGTGGACCCAAGGACAAAGACAATGAGGTAAGGGAAGGATTGAATGTGGAGGTGGGGGTGAGTAGGGCAGAGGGAGTAATGGGGGGTAAATGCAGACGACTGTAATTGAACAACAATAAAAAAAATTAAATAAAAATAAAAAAATAAAATAGGTGTTGAGGAGCCTGCCCCCTGTGAAGGCTCTTAAATCATTGAAGCCACATTCTACTCATGAAAATTTTGGTTCCAGTGTTTGTATTATCATAATCAGTCAAAGGTTTCCTAAACTAGTGCTGTGTTGTTGGAGGAGGTCAGTTGCCTCAGATACTCAGTAAATGTCTAATAATTTTTCTTCCATTCAGTTCCATGTTCTGGTTACCAGTAGCCACACCCAAAATTATTTCCTAGACACAGTTAAGATATAGCATTTAAAAAAGACTTTGAAGAAAGTCTCTCAATAAAATGTCTTTGTTGAATAAAGAGACTCAGGGAAAAGATTAAATTAAGGATGTAGTCTTCCCAATCAAATCAGTTAATTTCAAGGTAGCCAACATTAAGTTACAAGGAGGGAGGGACTAAGACAAGGGGGAAAAAAACAAATAAATAAGGCTAACATGAGATTCAATTAACTCAAGCTGCTTTAACTATATATATATATATATATATATATTTTTTTTTTTTTTTACCTAAAATAGCCTCCTTTCCTTTCTTCAGACTTGTTTTATGGAAACACCCATCTCTTCCACACCCTTACCAAATATACAAGTTAGTTTTTTTTCTTCTCACATGGCAAAATTTATTAATTACACAACTGCTGTTCTTGGTTTGAGTTATTCAAGTACGTCAAGAACAGCACGTCTCTGAATCTTTTGTTTTGTTCTGTCATGGTTGAAAGTTGGCTGCCACCAATCTTAGAAGAATATCTGTACTCATATGGGGAAAAGGTATGGCATCAGCAACGTGTCCCTTTTATCAGGAAATCATTCAACATTGGCATCCCATATTTACCGCCTGCCTTTGTTCTACTATTTGAAGTAAGTAGTACTGTTAACTGTCTAAGTATAAATAAAGTAAAATAAACCAATTAATTAAAATAGATTAGCACAAAAAGATTTAATATTTAATCATTAACCAAATCTTATAACCCTTGAAAAATTGGAAAATGGGATATGTTAAACAAATTGCCTTATGTTGTGATACAGAGTAAAGGAAATAATTGCAAATGTAGAAAAATAACTTGGACCAACTAATTTCTTTTTTTAACGTCTTTGAGTTCTCGAAACAAACTGGAATTTTTTAAATACCATAAATAAAGTCACTTACAATGACTTTGATAAACAATATTGAGTGGGAGATCCAAGATGGTAGAAGATACACTAACCTCCTCCAAGGACCAATCTGGAATTACAACTAAATTATAGAGAAATCATCCTGAATAACAAACTAAACTCTAGCTGGAGAGAAGCCTTATAACCACAGACAGAAGAAACCGTTTCACCACAACAAGACTAGTAGGGAGTGCGGAGGAAGCACGAGAGGGCTGGTTGGGCTCCCACAGACAGCAGCTGAAGTCCCAGAGGGATATTTTAGTGTTCATGGGGTTCCCCCTGAGAAGTGTGGGGTCTAAACTCCCAGCTGAGCTCCCCAGCCTACAACACTAGAGTGGGAAAAGGAACCCAGATAATGTTCAGCTGTGAAAAGCAGCATGGTTTCTACCTGCCAGGGAGAGAAAGCTGGAGACTCAAACAGTCTCGTAAAGGGCCAAGGCACAAAATTTTATTTGCAGGCACTTACCCTGGGCTCTGGAAGAAGGAAGTCAGAGTGGACTAGAGAGGCTTGAGGAAAGTCGGGGGTTGGTGGCTATGGCGAGAGAGCTAAAGGAACAGCCACCAGGGTCCCTGTGTTCAATTATTCCTCATACTGCAGAAGCCATCTTTCTCAAACAGAACACTCCTCTCCAAATGGCATCAACCTGAGGGGAAGCAATAAACCTGCCGGTAGGAATTACTCTGCCCCACCCTGTGGAGCTTAAGCAGAGTTGCTGATTACAGCTTAAGGCTGTATTATTGATTAGTTTAACAATTAAGGGAGATCTCTGAGAACTCTATGAACTTTAGCTGACCCTCCCCAGAGCCCAAGGCCTGATAAAACCTGGCCTTGGTGTGCAGCTTGGTTCTTTCTGCACACAAACAGGCCCAGCAGAGGTAGCATATGGCTGATAGCTGATCATATGATCACTGATAGCTCCACACAGGTTAACCAGGGCTAGTCACAAGCAGTGTCTGAAAAAGGCCTACAACAGAGTCTTTGCAGATCTACCTAACACATAGAAACAAATACTAAGGAGCAGCCAAAATTGCAAAGCAAAGAAACAGACCCTAAATGAAAGAACAAGAGAATTCTGCAGAAGAGCTAAATGAAATGGAGGCAAGCAATTTATCACATGGAGAGTTTAGAGTAATGATTATAAGGATACTCAACAGCATGAAAAAAAGACATAGAAACCATAAAAAAGGACAAGTCACAAATAAAGAATGCAATATTGAAAATAAATAATACACTGGGAGGAATAAAGAATAGGTTAGATGAAGCAGAGATTCAAATCAGTGATTTGAAGACAAGGTAGAAGAAAACACCCAGGCAGAGCAAGAAAAAGAAAAAAGATTTTTAAAAAATGAGGAGACCTTGCTCTGGCTGCTGTGGCTCAGTGGATTAAGTGCCAGACTGCGAACCAAAGGGTCACTGGTTCAGTTCCCAGTCAGGGCACATGCCTGGGTTGCAGGCCAACTCCCCAGTAAGGGGCACTCAATAGGCAACCACACATTGATGTTTCTCTCCCTTTCTCCCTCCCTTCCTCTCTCTAAAAGTAAATAAATAAAATTTTTAAAAAATTAAAAATGAGGAGAGCTTAAGAAACATTCTAGACAATGTAAAGCATAACAACATCAGCATTGTAGGAATACCACAAGGAGAAGAGAGTGAGCAAGGGATTGAGAACTTATTTGAAGAAATAACGACACAAAACTTCCCCATTCTCATGAAGAAAAGTGACACACAAGTCCAGGAAGCACAGAGAGTCCCAAACAAGTTGAACCCAAAGAGGCCTACACCAAGACACATAATTAAAATGACAAGGCTTAAGACAAGGAGAGAACACTAAAGGCCACAAGAGAAAAACAGGCAGTTACATACAAGGGAGCACCAATTAGATTGTCATCTGACTTCTCAACAGAAACATTTCAGGCCAGAAGGAAGTGGCATGAAATATTTAAGGTGATGAAAAGCAAGGACCTACAACCAAGGCTACTTTACCCAGCAAAGCTACCATTTAAAATCAAAGGAGAAATAAGGAGCTTCACGGACAAGAAAAAAACTAAAAGAGTTTGTTAACACTGAACCATTACTGCAACAAATGTTAAAGGGTTGCTTAGAGAAGAGGAAAAAGAGAAAGAAAAAAAAGAGGAAAATAACCTAACAATAAAATGGCCCTAAATATATATGTATCAATAATCACCTTAAATGTAAATGGCTTAAATGCTCTAACCAAAAAATACCAGGTAGCTGAATGGATAAGGAAAGAAGATCCATATATATGCTGCCGCCGAGAGACACATCTCAGATCGAAAAATACACGCAGACTAAAAGTAAAGGGATGAAAAAGATATTTCACACAAATGAAAAAGAAAAAAAGCTGGAGTAGCAGTACTTATGTCTGACAAAATAGATTTTAAAACCAAGGCTATAGTAAGAGACACTAGATAATGATAAAGGGAACAATCCAACAAGAGGATATAAACCTAGTAAACATTTATGCACCCAACATTGGAGCACCTAAATATGTGAAGCAAAACTTTATGGACACAAAGGAAGCAATCAACAGAAATACAGACATAGTAAGGGATTTTAACACCCCATTGACTTCAATGGATATATCTTCCAGACAGAAAATCAAAAAGGAGACAGCAACCTTAAGTAACACATTAAATCAAATGGATTTAATGATATCTTCAGGGCATTTCACTCTAAAGCAGCAGAATATACATACTTTTCAAGGGCACATGAAACATTTTCTAGGACAGACCACATGTTAGGACACAAATCAAGTCTCAATAAATTTAAGAAGATTGAAATCATATGAAGCATCTTCTCTGACCACAATGCTATGAAACTAGAAACCAATCACAAGAAGAACAGTGAAAAACATACAAAGATGTGGAAGCTAAATAACATGTTATTAAACAGTGAGGTCAACAATGAGATCATTGAAGAAATAAAAAGATACTTTGAAACAAATGAAAATGAGGACACAACAATTCAAAATCTGTGGGACACTGGGAAAGCAATCCTAAGAGGGAAATTCACAGTGTTACAGGCCTATCTCAAAAAAACAAGAAAAGCTCAAATAAACAATTTAACTTTACACTCAAAGGAACTTGAAAAAGAACAACAAAGCCCAAAGTGAGTATAAGGAAGGAAATAATAAAGATCAGAACAGAAATAAAGAAAATAGAATCTAAAAAAATGATACAAAAGATAAATGAGTCCATGAGCTGGTTCTTTGAAAAGATGAACAAGATTGACAAACCTTTAACCAGACTCATCAAGAAAAAGAGAGAGAGGAGAAATAAAAATTGACACCAAAGAAATACAAAGGATTGTAAGAAAATATTATGAACATTTATATGCCAACAAACTGGACAACCTGGCCGAAATGGATAAATTCCTAAAAACAAAATCTTCAAAAACTCAGTTAGGTAGAAGTAGAGAACCTGAACAAACAGATTATACCTAGTGAAACTGAAGCAGTAATGAAAAAACTACCAACAAACAAAAGCCCTGGACTGGATGGCTTCACAGGTGAATTTTACCTAACATTGCAAGAACTAGCACGTCTCCTTCTCAAACTCATAAAATTCAAAAGGAGGGAAGACTCCCAAACTCATTTTATGAGGCCAGCACTACCTTAATTCCAAAACCAGATAAAAAACACTACAAATAAGAAAATTATAAGCCAATATCCCTGATGAACATAAACACTAAAATCCTCAACAAAATACTAGCAAACCAAATACAACAATGCATCTAAAAGACCATACACCATGATCAAGTGGAATTTATTCCAGGAATGCAAGGTTGGTACAGCATTCACAAATCAATAAATGTGGTTCACCACATAAACAAAATGAAGGATAAAAACCACATGATCATATCAATAGATACAGAAAAAGCACTTGATAAAATCTAGCACCCATTTATGATAAAAAAAAAAACCTCTCAATAAAGTGGAATTAGAGGGAACATACCTAAAGACAATAAAGGCCATATTTGACAACTCTGCTGCCAGCATCATACTCAGTGGGCAAAAACTACAAGCATTCCCCTTAAGATCGGGAACAAAACAGGGATGTCTGCTTTCATCTCTTATTCAACATAGTACTGGGAAATAAGAAAACAATCTGACTCACAATTGCTTCAAAAAGAATAAAATACCTAGGAATAAACCTAACCAAGTATGTGAAAGACCTGTACTCAGAAAATTATAAGATACTGAAGAAAGAAACTGAAGATACAAATTACAAATAAGTGAAAGCACGTACTGTGTTCATGGATAAGAAGAACTAATATCCTTACAACGTCCCTACTACCCAAAGCAATCTATAGGTTCAATGCAATTCCTATCAAGATTCCAATGATGCATTTTACAGAACTAGAACAAATATTTCAAAAATTTATATGGAACCACAAATGGCCCCACATAACAACAGCGATTCTGAAAAAAAAAAAAAAAGAACAAAATTGGAGGAATCATACTACCTAATATCAAACTATACTATAAGCACATAGTAATCAAAACAGCATGGTACTGTCCTAAAAACAGACACACAGACCAATGGAACAGAATAAAGAGCCCAGAAATAAATCCACACCCTTAGAATTTAATATTCAACAGAGGAAACAAGCACATAAAATGCACTAAAGATAGTTTATTCAATAAAGGGTGTTGGGAAAATTGGACAGATATGTGCAGAAAGATGAAACAACCTGCTTTTCTCTTGTAGCTTTTAAGATTCTCTCCTTGTCTTTAAGCCTTGTTGTTTTAATTAAGATATGTCTCAGTATAAGCCTCTTTGGGTCCAACTTGTTTGGGACTCTCTGAGCTTCCTGGACTTTTGTGTCTTTTTCCTTCACCAGAGTGGGAAAGTTTTGGTGATTACTTTTTCAAATAGTTCTTGATCCCTTGCTCACTCTCTTCTCCTTCTGGTATTCCCACAATGTGGATGTCATTACACTTCATTTTGTCCAAAATGTTTCTTAAGCTCTCCTCATTTTCTTGAATTCTTTTTTCTCTTTGCTGCTCTGATACTGGTTTAAACTTTCTTATTTTTTAATGGGAAGTACTGGTGTTTAAGTCACCCATTCTATAAGATATTATAAAGTGCTACAACACATTAGATACTCTTCTAAATTCCCATAAACTCAGCTTTGAGGATAACAAGAAAGTTCCCTAACCTTATGATGGAGATTACATTCTAGTGAATGGCAGGAAAAACAAATAGTAAATGAGTGAACAGATAAATAAACAAAAGAATTTTAGGTGGTAAAAAAAAAGCAGGGTCAAGTGAAAGAGAAAAAGCAGGATGAGACTTCTTGAGACTGAAGGGTTCTAAATGGTTGCGTGAGAGTTTGGTTAGTTGAACTGGGACCAGATTAACAAGAAATTACCAGCTTCGAGAAGATCTGAAGGGGAAGAAAAGAGGGGAAACTGTCCAAGCAGAAGAAACCGCAAGTGCCAATGCACTGGACAGGAATGCATTAGGCTTACTGCAGGAATAGAAAAGCCAGCTTGGCCAGAGCAGAGAGTGCTATAAGATTATCAGAATGGCAGGTAGAGTCCAAGGAAATCATAAAAGGGCTTTGTGGGCCACAGAAGGTAGTTTGGGCTTCCTTCTATACAAAGTGAGAGACAGTGGAGAACATTACTATAGTTGTCTTTAACTGGCTTACAGAGTGGACCCTTGGAAAAACTTTTCAACCCAAAGGCTGAAGACCTATTTAAAGGATTATCAATTCACAACAAGGAAAGGTTACACTGGTACAAAGAAAAGGAACACCTTATGAAAGAGGCCTGGAACATGTGCTGAACTCAGCTCCTCTAGTCACCACTGATGTTGTAATGAAAGCAGAGCAGACAGAATGCTAAGATAAGTAAAAACTCCCAGACACTAAAGGAAGAAGCCAGGTCTGCCAATTCTATATTACAAATGATAATAGCAACTTACATTTTAGTATGTCAGAGCCTATAAAGAACCTACAACCACCCTATGTGGAAGGCTAAGAAGGTATTATCCCCCACTTAGAAATGGTAACCAAGACCCACGGTTAGTCTACTCTGCCAAAGCCACATGACCCAGGATACAATTCAGTTCCTCTTCCTAATCCCTTGTTCTTCTCATTAAATAACACTGCCTAACCAATCCAAAGTAAAGCATTCCAAAAATATGTAGGAAATTACAGAACACACGGGAAATGGTTTAGGAACTCATCAGAGACAACACACTGAAAAGAAGACTTTTGTCCATACTCATAGGGCACCAGGTAAGCTCATGGTGATTCAAGAACGGACGTGCCCTTCAACATAGGAGGTGCTAAACCTTGCCCATCTGACTTTATAAAGTTCATGACCTCAACAAACATGAAAAAGGGAATTCCTCATCACTTTAGAAGCAACAATTTGAAAGTTAGAACTGCAACTTAAATTTCAAAAAGTCTCAACTTAAATTTCAGTTAAGTCTTTATGGATTGTCTTGCAACTTTCAAAACTTGGGAAACAACTGTTGATAAAGGCTGCTGACAATCACTCTCTCTCTTATTCTGTGTGTTCTCCATTTTCTTTCACATTTTCCTCAAACAGGATTAGAACTATATGAGTAATGAGCCTGAAATTATCAGAATAATGGATCGGTAACAAATAAGGCCACTAAGTTTATCACTATTACATAAAAGGAAATACCAGAAAACACACAGTAAATAGCCTCGAATGAATCAGAAGCACTCCTTTCTTAGAGTTTTCTTGGATGATTTATGAAGTAATTCCTAGACCAGTGTTTGACCCTCAAGAAATGCTTAATAGGTAGCTTCGTCTTGGCAATGAGGTGCTTTGAAATGCCAGGGGTAGAAACATCCTATGTACCAAAATGTGTTTAATTAAGTATTTAGCAATAATATATGCTGTGAGGGCATTCATATTATATATTGGTATAAGTTCTAATTGGTATTTTAAAAGCAATAAATTATAAAATATTTTTATATTATGCAACAGAGTATTTTATTCATAACCTGACAACCTAGTATAAAAATTTCAGTCGATGGGTCACTGGGTCACTTTTACAATACATTCTTCAAAGCTGAGGTCCTCAAAGTTACAAAAATGTATTTGGGTTTCTAACAAACTTTCCTTCCCTAGTAGATTTAACCAGTCATTATATTATTCACAAAATGATATGGCCTCAAATTTTTAAATTATATCCAGAAAGAGCATTTTGCTTGTATTATCACTGTGAACTACTTGCTTTTGACATGATTCAACTTGTTTTGTTTTCTAGTGAGGAAAGGGGTGGAAAAATTGATCCATTTAATGAATATTTCTGAAAAATACTAACATACAACAAGTGAAAAGAGACAGGCTCTTAAAAGTTTAGGTTTAAAAGAAACAAAGACAGCTGTTAGGGAAAAAGAGTGAGTCTAATGAAAAAATGAACACAGTTTTGGTTTCAAGCATAGCTCCAAAGACCATGAATGTTTTCAATCTAAGTGAGCACAAAGGCCACTATGGAAAATAACTGTTTAGTAACAGCACTGATTTGAAAAATTAAGAAAATAAGTTCCTGCAAAAGAGAATATAAAGACAGTACCAACCACAGTAATAACAATTATTATTGCCACCTAGAAGCCTGTTGTGTAAACTGTGTACACACTGTGCACAGCCAACCAGCAGGTCAGCAGCAGTCAGCACCACTGAGACCTGTAGGACAGAGAAGAGATCCCTGAGCTCAACGCATCCGAGTTCTCCCACGTCTGTCGCAAATTAACGGAAAGGCTGGGGCTTTCGTTTCTTAACTTTAAAATGGAGGAGGCAGTACTGAGTGACTCCTGTGATGCTTTATAACTCATTCTATAATATCATGAGAAATTCACACGTAAGTAATTATAAGGATAAAACAGTGACAACCCAATTACTACAGGTAATAACTTAGAGAACTTTTTCGGTTCTCCAGCAAATTCCCCAGCAATACCATGGCCTCACATTATGCCTCAACCTGTAATAATTCTTAGGGGATTATTAACATTTGAGTCCCTGTTTCTTTCTAGCTGTTACTGTTCTGTCACCAGAAAATATGCTGTACCACCACCTTGATGAGATACAGTGAAGATTCCCACATCAGCAGGTAGGTGCTGGCATCTCTCTCTCCCTCTCTCTCTCTCTCTCTCAACAGTCCAGCACAGAAAGTGTTATCACTCTGTAATGCAATGAAGCCAAAGCCCAGCTTTAAGATGGAACATCTTCCCCATACCATCATTTAATGCCATCACAAAAACTAGAAAAATGCTGATTAATGAAAAATACTGATTAATGAAAAATACAGTTTATGCTCCACATAGGTAAATCACTGCATCTTCAAAAACATATAAGAAAACTAATTTTTATTTTTTCCCATTCATAGTCATTTTCTTATGGCTCACCTGCTATTGTTCCCCAACAAAGGAAAGTATCTGTGTCTCTATGCCCGGTTGGACTGGAAGATCATCAAGGACTGGAGCTGTGCACGATTCCCTTACGTATTTCCAACCTAGAGCTCTGCCAGCCAAATAGTAGTGTTTAATACGAAACACTTAAGATAAAGATTGAGAATGCTTTGGCCATGATATCAGTTTTTTCACCTGTTTTCCTTTTAGTGCTTTTTTAAACTAGTTTGTGAATTAGGGAAAACCACCTTTTTACCTTTTAGTAATAACCCCATTAAGTGGGTCATCAGCATCTCTGTGAGTGTAGTTTGAAAAAGCCTGGTCAAAGGGAGAGATGGAATCTGGATTGACATTCTCTCTCAAGATCTAGTTAATCTTGTTCTGGGGAAATCAGAGTTAAGGCATGTCAATCTCTACTTTTGGTTGTCAATTGTTTGTTTGTTTGCTAGTTTGCTTTGGTTTGGTTTTACACATCATGGTGTAAACAACTCAAAAGATCTCCAGACATGGCTTTTCACATTTCCCCTTTTCCCCCTTCTCTTCCTCACGCCCATCCCAAGACAGGAGGAAATTAGCTTTCTGGCTAACTCCAATCTCATGTCTATTGGGGCACATTAGTGATTCTCAATGGGGGCAACAGAAGTGAATCTGGCTGATGATAGCTGGGCTGAGGAGTTAGTTGACCTACCTGCTGATGAGCTCATCCCCAAAGTCATTCATGGCTCTAGCAGATGTTCAGACTTCACAGAGTTGTAACCTTCTTTTTTGGTCTCCAAAGCCAGCTAGGATCCAGTGGAAATCTGCTGAGCAATGTGACACATATAGCTAGAACACAGAGAACAAGGAGAAAGACATGCAGAAGACCTGCTACTGTACTACTTCCTCACACCCCAAATCATACTACTGGAGCTGCAAATGACTTTGATATGAAGCCATAGTGCATAGCCGTGTAAGCGGCCTGGTAGAAGAAGAAGGAAGGAAGAGAGGAAGATTTATGCTAAAATCAAAATTTGCCTGCTTACATGAAGGGAAAATTTTATTATAGCAAACAATCACGGTGATTCTCAAAGAGCTAAATTGACCATTTCAAAAACAAGCAATCCTTCTTTATCCATAGAAAAAGTGTTATCTGAGAAGCTAGTTGTCAAAATAACTGTTCTGTGAAACAACTCTTTCTTTCTCCAGAAATAAGTAGGTAGCTTACACATCCTGGTGAAAGTATCCTGAATGTGTCGTAGGAATTAAGGTACAACATCAGGTTTTGGTGGCATTGGATTGGACTTTATAACCACCTTGCTAAGATGGACTGATGTATATAAATCACCTAGTGGTGATAAATATTACTGTTTAATTTGAATGTGTGTGCATACACAAACATATATGCATATATATATTCATTTTTAATTAAATCTGGAGGTCAGAAACTAAAAAGCTCCATGTTCAAACCCCAATTTCCTTCTCACTCTAGTTAATGATTGTCTAGATATTTTGCTCTAGCCCAACTAAAAAAGAAAGTCATATATGTCCTAGATGTTACTTTTACCTTCTGAGATTATTTTTCAAGTGCACATTACCAGGGTTTTTGAACCAAAGAACAATTCTCTCACTATAGTCTGTATGACTTAGAGATTATACAGCTGTTAAAATTCTGTAATTCTGGTTGAATGTTTCAGTTTTGATAGGAACCATAAATGAGATACAGATCAACTGCAATATCCACCCAGACATGTGTTCAATAATGCAAAAAAATCGTGTCCAACAAAAATGTTTAGGGAGTCTCTTACTTTGAAGTTAAAGTTTCCATGATTTCCACTCATGGGTTTGTCACATCCCAATGAGTTTCTAAAATTTTATAATGTGTTAAAACCTTCTCAAATAAAATATGAAGTTAAATTTGGAAAAGCACGCATTCTTTGTAGTGTTAAAATGAGCTATGTCCACCATATATTCCAGCAAGGGAATGTTGTGTGAAGTCAGACAGTTTTAAAGGGTTTGAAATACTTGACTAGAGTCTAAGGGCATGTACACTGTAAGTCTTCACAATGAAAACAACGAGGGAAAAAATCCATCAATGGGATTGTTGTCCAGGCCAAACAATAGCTTATTATTTTAGGTAAAAAATACTTTCAATTTTGAATATTACTTCTAATCCATTATCCATATTTCTTTAAATAGAGCAATTTCCTTTTAAGTGGAAGTAGTTGCATCTTCACATCTATTTGAAAATGCAATTAGATGGAAATATAATACGCTACAGCTGGAAAATGAACAATCCATTTTTCCTCTTCCTAGACAAGGTCACACCGCTGAGCACACTCAAGTTAAGCGTGATACAGAAGTTAAGCCATAAATCCAATGAGACGGAAGACTCTGGCACCCAAGCCACAGCAAGACCCAGCGTCAAAGGGACTGACACTCAATTCTGTCTGTCTCATTTAAAAACTCTCAGTTATTATTAACAAAGAACTCCTCTCTTAAAAAAAAATGTGTAGTATTTTACAGACCAGATAAACAAAAGACACTGTCATTTTTAAACCAAAACATATTTAGGGGAAAAAATGTAAGTGAAACTAATTTGCTACATATGTTTTATACATACAGTACATAAGGGGGTTTCTCTGACGCCATATGGAAAGCATCTGAACTTGTAAGACAATGACCTTCATAAATCACTCTAGGCTCCAACTCCAAATTATGTCTTGTTCCCCCACTCATGGGATAGTCACTATATCTCATATAAATTCATTATGTTATATGCGCACCATAATCTATCTCTACCTTTATAAGGAATGATGTCATAATGCACAGGCAAGGCTTTTTGAAAAAAGGAACAAGTTCTTCCACCAGATGGGCCAACTTATAGTACTGCTTCTCTGAACACAGTGTTTTACAATGCAGCGTATACAGGCTGCTCAAAGGAAAAGCAGATTAATGGAGAAAGAAATGAACAATCTGAAAACTCAGTGTTTTCTGAGTCTTCCTGTTTCTTCTTCTTCTAAGGCAAATGTGAAAAGGGGCCTTATATCGTTCACATACTTTCATGTATTTCCCACTTACAGTCATCAAAATGGAATCTATGTTCCGCTAGTAATGTTTATCTGTACTGAATCTCCAGCTATGGTACTAGCAGGTTTCTCTCTAAGCAAATGCCTTTGCATGACAAAGGCTTAAACTAAAAGAGCAGACAGTTTTTGCCCCTGGTTGATGGAGGTGGAAAAGGAAATAGATATTTCCATTCTCTAGTCTCTTTTTCCATAGAAAGTTGCCTTTTACCAACTTCCTTATTGATGCAATCTTTCTTCTTTTTCCATAGTCGAGGAATGCAGGTTTATTTGGCCTATTTACTCACTTTCAATCACTTGAGGAAAAGACCATTGAGTTAACATGAATACAACTGCTTGGTCCTGAAATGAAAACTACAAAAATCTTGTATGAATGTATATAAGGCCTGCTTTTTGTTCCCTTGAAATTGTCTACCCCTCCCTACTCTAGCTCTCTCCTTCCCTCCAGACCAGTGATCAGACAGGTGACATAAAGGAATGAAGAGGCCAGGTCTCAGGCCACAATAAATATATGCTGAATGAATTAAGTGAACATTAATGGCTATAGAATGAGGAGTTATTATGAGAATGACAACCTGGAGAAATTATCCCCATCTCAAGTGGGCAGCTCTGAAAAATGGTTGCAAGTCAGGATTGCTCTAGGGGTGAAAAAAACACTATAAATGGGCCAACCAGGTACAGGCTGAAAAATTATATCTACAGGCTGGCTCAGGTCTGCAGAACATAAGTTTGCAACCTCTGACTTAGAAGCTAAATTTGCTGAAGGAAGGGAGTGCAGTTGAGAATACTGGATTCTAGTTTAACTACTATCTAATGTTAGGTATTATTATAATATCTGAATCAATCAGCTAAACATGACAAAGCAATGAATTATAATAACATCAAAAACATGAGTAATCTCCATCTTTATCTTTTTTTAAGATTTTTATTTATTTTATTTTTAAAGAGACAGGAAGGGAGAAAGAAAGGGAGAGAAACATCAATGTGTGGTTGCCTCTTGCACACCCCCAACTGGGGGTCTGGCCCTGCAACCCAGGCATGTGCCCTGACTGGGAATCGAACCAGTGACCCTTTGGTTCGCAGGCCGGCACTCAATCCACTGAGCCATACCAGCCAGGGCAATCTCTACCTTTAATAGTCAAATTTTGCATAAGACTATCAGGAGTAAGTTGTTTTATTTTTTTTAAGATTTTATTTATTTATTTTCAGAGAGAGGAGAAGGGAGGGAGAAAGAGCAATGTATGGTTGCTTCTCACATGGCCCTCATTGGGGACCTGGCCCGCAACCCAGGCATGTGCCCTGACTGGGAATCAAACTGGGACCCTCTGGTTCCCAGCCCGCGCTCAATCCACTGAGCTACACCAGCCGGGCCAGAAGTAAGTTGTTTTATAACACATTTATAGTTGAATTTATCTTTTACTATTTTTAAATATTAGAATAAAGAGATTAAGACTTTTAGAGTCCCTAATTACAAAAGTATCCTAAAAAGACTGCAAACTCATATAATTAAGCACACACACACAGAACTAAATGTAAAAACAATGCCACAAAGTCATATTTTTCTATTATTATTATTTTGATGCTTTTCATGAGAAATTAAGTTTCTAAAAAAAAATCTTCAATGTTCTTGTTTTATTCAATTATTTACTGAAAATTCAGCACTATTAGGAAGAAACAAGTTTGCACATAAAACTATACTAAATATTATCTTATAATATTTTGCCCTAACATGAGAAATTAAAAAACAGTATTCTATTATAAAATATTTTTAGTGTTTTGTGAACAATTTTATTTTAATTGCTGAGTATACACTTATAAGATTAGGCCATTCGATGCATACAGCTATACATATATTTTCATAACTAATCTCATATTTAACTTTACTTCCACCAGTTAATTCAGTCTTGCTTAATTAGGAGACAGACAGCAGACTTCAGAAAAACTAAAAGGCCTACAATTTGTAGAGCAGAGCACAGAAGAGGAATTTAAAAATTCTAGATATCTGCATAAGGGTTCCCTGAGACTTTAGCTCAAGTTTCATTCCTAGAATAAAATACCATGAGTCTGGGAAGAGAATAATAACCAGGGAGCCATAAGATAAACAATTCTCAGAGAACACAGGACTGATAACTATCACAAAAAGTTTCAAAGTGAAGAAACCTCATTACATACACAGGGATTAAATAGAGACCCTCAGAAGGTTATTCCTCAGTAGAGGGGCTGACCCAACCCTGTATAAAGTTTATACTTGCCCTTTCAACCTAATCCAAAGGTACCCTAACTACCTACCAGAACAAAGTCCAACAATCATTAAAAACTACACCAAAATCAAGCAGTAAACAATGAGAGCTTTACAATATCTGGCATCCAAAAAAGAAAAAGTAAAATTTCTAGACATATGACCCATAAGAAAAAGTAAAATTAATCAACAGAAACAGAAGCAAACATAACAGAGACTACAGAATTAGCAAACAACACAATTAAAATAGCTATTTTCACTATAGTTAAAGAGTTAAAAGGAATTATTAGCAGAATATGCAGACAAATGAAACACATAAAAATATCTTAATAGAACTTGTAGATATAAAAATAATATATCTAAAACAATCATTTTATTGGGTAGGATTAGAAACAAATTATACAAAGCTGAAAAATGATGAGTAAACTTGAAGACATAACTATAGAAATTAGTGAAATAAAATCTAGAAAGAAAAAAGACTGAAAAAAATAAAAATAAAAAGACATGCAGTAGTTACCTTAAGGACAATATCAAGTGGTTTAACTTATGTATAACAGGAGGCACAACTATACAGAAAAGAAGAAGAGGGACAGAAAAGAATAATTGAAGAAATAAGGCCTAAGGTTTTTTCTAATTTAATGAAAACTACAAATGTAAAATTTCTAGAACTGAATGACACCAACACAGGATAAATACAAAGAAAATTATATCAAAGCAATTCATCTAATTGCTGAAAACCAATGACTAAGAGACAATCTTAAAAGCAGCAGGAAAAAGGAAAGCACATTACATAAAGAGAAACAAAACTGAAATGATTACAGACATTGTAAACCATGCAAGCTAGAAGATAGTAAATGGCATCTTTAAAGTGCTGCACGGTGGAAACCAGTCTGGAATTCTACACTCAGCAATCTGGAGAATTTATTGCTAGCAAACTAATGTAAGTAATTATTAATGGAAGTTATTCTGGCAGCAGAAAAATGATACCAGACTAAATGAAGGACACCATCTACACCAATGAATGAAGGACAGCAGAAAAGATAAATATGTGGATAAGTATAAAAACTACATATTTTTTGATGTTTTAAAAATGTCTTTAAAATTTACCTATTTAATTAAAAAAATACATTGTGTTATTTGTAATATGTATAGAAGTAAAATGATTAGAAGAGTAGCATAAGGGATAAGAGGCAAAATAAAATATATACTTATAAGCTTTTTATAACATATATAAAACGATTTAGTGTTTTTTAAGGTAAACTGCAATAAGTTAAAAATGTGTATTATAAATCCTAGAGCAATTTCTAAAAACAAAATAGATAGTTAATATGAAAGTAATAGAAATTAACAAAATAAATAAATGAAATACTAAAAAATAATAAAAACTAGAAAAATAGGGAGAAAGTAATAAACAAATGCAGATGGAACAAATAGAAAACAAGTAGAAAGATGGGTTATTTAAATTGAATTATATCAATAATTGCCTTAAATGTAAATAATCTCAATTCTGCAAGTAAAGGCAGCAATTGCCAAGCTGTATTTGGAAAGCGAGGCTTGGCTACATGTTATCTCCTAGAAACCCACTTTAACTGTACGTCCAGTCTGAAAGTAAATGAATTGAAAAGGGTGTACAGTGTAAACACTACTCGTAAGAACACTGGAGTGCCTATATTAATATCAGACAAAACAGACTTCATAATAAGGAATATTACCAGGGATAGAGAGAAACATTTCATTATGATAAAGGGGCCAGTTCATCAAGAAGGCATAACAATTGATAAAAACATGTAGGTAGAAAATTAATAGAGACGCAAATAACAGATATCTTCAATATCTGCTTTCTGACCTGTCATTTATTCTGCCCCCTTCTGCCATTTCTCTTGCTTCATTAATTTTTTCCTCCCTGTCCTGTCTCTTCCCTTTATTGGTATTTTACCTCTTTCCTTCCCCTTTAGTCAAAAACAGGTTCAATATTTTTCCACTCTAAAATAAACTTCCTTTTCCCTTAATTCTTTATCTGTCTGAGGCACTTAATCTTCCCTTCCCCTTCATAATCAAGTTGTCTGAAGGTGCAACATAGTCTAGGCTTTCCGGAGGCCCCCAAGGACCCCGGGTCATCTTTTTCTGTTCAGACAAAAGCAGGCGCTTCCATCAGAGGATCCAGCAGTTGCCACAGTGAATGTTATGGCGGCATCAAGCTACCCGGAGAGGCAAAGCACTCGCCTTCTGGTGAGACTAACTGTGGTTTCTATTAGTTGCCACCAGATGTGCGCAGCTGGTCCGTTCTCCTTTATTCAAAATTTAAACAAGCACTTACGTAATCGTAACAATTGAAAAATTGGTTACAATTTTAGGCCTAGAAACTTTATTAATTTGTTGATACTTTGAGGACCATCTGAAGATCTCTATATATGGGCACTGAATCAAAAAAAAAAAAAAAAATTTAAATCCCAGGTCCAGAAGGATGTTTCCAGGATTTCGTTCAGCTAAACTCTCCACTTTTGAAACTTTACCAGTATGAGTTTTACCCTCACACCCCATCAACTCTTTCTTAATACTGCTTTCTTATTTCAGCAATTGACTCTTAACTGCTAAAACCAATGTTTGATTTTCAATATTCATGCTACTTTACTCCTTTTTATAATTTTGAAACCATTTAATTCTATAAAAACACATGTCTATCAGCAAAGCAGATAATGAAGTGTAAGCTTTCAGATGCTTTGCTCACAGGGAATTGACATGCTTAGAGGGGTTCTAGCAATGTCCTGGCATGACTGTATTTCTTACGTGTGGAAGTGAGGTGTTTAGTCTCAGTTAACTAAGACTCTCCACCCTGACTCTCCCTCAGCACACACCCTTTATATTAGGTGGCATTTGAGCAACCACAGGCATTTTGGGAATCTAGCTAAAGAGAAGTTCAGTTGGAAATATATTTAATTTAAGGTTAAGATACATTTGTGTGGTTGGTAACCAACTTGATCTATAATTAAGTCATTGCTAACAAGATTTCACAGGCTAGTAAGTGGCAGAGATAAGATTCAAATCAAGGATTGCCTGATTCTAATACCAACCATCTTAACACAACGCTATTATCGTCTTTCAGTTGTTTGGGGGTCTATCATCAGGTTCCCAATTCCTTAAAATAGTCTGCTCAGCCTCTCAGACTTTGATACTCTCTTCTCACCCCCATTCTAGCACTGGGCACCTTTTCCCTCCTCTTTTCCAGGTTTTGACATGACTTTTCCAGTCTTATCACCACTACCCTGTGTGTTCACTACACTCCATCCAGAGCTATTCCCTTATCTTTGCTAAACCACATCTTTGCCCATGCTCTTCCCTCAAACTGAAATGGCCTTGCTCAATTACATCTGTACTCATTTTTAGTATGTCAGTGAAAATAACGTAACATCCACGAATGTGCCATTACAATGAGGAAACATCGGCAAACCACAGCTTCAAGTATATTAATCCAGGCAATTTAAAACTAGCCTTTATTCATGATATTTATTGCCATGTAATAACCAACTTAAAACTTACTAATGTAAAACAGTTTTTTTAAGATTTTATTTATTTATTTTTAGAGAGAGGGGAAGGGAGGGAGAAAGAGAGGGATGGAAACAGCAATGTATGGTTGCCTCTCACATGGCCCTCAAAGGGACCTGGCCTGCAACCCAGGCATGTGCCCTGACTGGGAATCGAACCGGGACCCTTTGGTTCCCAGCGCACGCTCAATCCATTGAGCTACACCAGCCAGGACTTTAAGGGTTTTTTTTTTAATTACTTTTTTGTTGTTCAATTACAGTTGTCTGCATTTTCTCCCCTCCCCTCCCCCCATCCATCCAACCCCACCTCCCTCCCTTTCTTCTACCCTCCCCCTTGGTTTTGTCCATGTGACATTTATAGTAGTAGTTCCTGAAAACCCTTCTTTAAATGTGGGTTAGGAACTTGGATTTATGTGGCAAGAATGGCTTATCTCTGCAACACCATGCCTGGGGCCTCAGTTGGAATGACTCAAATGGCTGGGAGCTAGAATTATCTGGAAGTTCCTTTACATTTGGCTAGCACCAGGGATAGATGATTTGAAGACTGGGGTCATCTGGAATTGTTAATCAAAGAGCCTTTACACCTAGCTGTATCATGTGCCTTGAGCTTCTTCAGAGTATGGCAGCCTCTATGTAGTCAGACCCCTAACACTGAGGCACAGGACTTCAGGTGCAAGGTTCCAGTATCCAAGGGCGCAAACACATGACCTTTCTGACTGAGCCTCAAAGGAGACGCAGCTTCATCTACACTGTACTCTATTGACTGAAACAGACAAAAACCCACCTGATTCAAGAGGAAGTGAGGTAAAACTCCACCTCTTCCATTGGAAGATGAGTCAAGGAACCCATGACCATGTTTTAAAATTGCCAGAGTAACTATATGGAAATACTTTAAATGTCTGGAAATTTTTGTGTGCACACTAAAAGAAATTTTATAGAAGATTTTCCCAAATTTAGCAATAATCCTAAAAATTTATTTTCCATTACAAATAATGGGTGATAAAACTGAAAAGATTCATAACAAAAGTTTTTAATAATAAAATTATTAATAATAAATTATTGACATTGAATATTAAACTATTACCAACTATCTTAAAGGGAAGATTGAATTATTTCCTGTTTTTCTAGAAAAAAGAGGCAATCAAATGAAAATGTAGTCAAGAAGCATAAGAAAAATATTATATAGATGTGTTAAGGAATAACTAAAATGTCACAGTCTTTTTTAAGATTTTGTGATTTTGTTGGTATTTATTTTCTCTTTATAAATCAATATCTGCTTTGGACCTCATTTGTGTCAATAATTGAATGAGCTTCAGGCCCCACAGTCCCTGCACTTTCAGGTTCCCTATTTCCACCGTATCACTCTTTGCCTTTCCCACCAACATAAGGCAGTTCTTTCTCGCCCTTTGCATTTTTCTCCCTCTTCCCACCCTATTAATATTGATGACTCAAAGTTCTGAAAAAAAATCCTTTGTCACCTCATTCAACGATTCGTTATTGGCAATCTCATGCTATTACATCAGCCACCTTCTGTAAACTAGTGGCTCCTAAACATGTATATTGTTGGCACATGTAACAGGCAGCATGCCTAGAGTGCAGTCATATGACAGCTTTATGTTAATATTCCCCAGTCCCTTTAAACCTTCTCCTTGTGTGGTAACAGTCCTCACCTGCCTCTGATGGAAGTATCAAGTCGCAAGATCACAGATCACTTTTTAGATCACATGATCGAGATTCAAACATTAGGATTCCCAGACTAACATCAAATTCACAACTCCCAAATTGATTGAACTTTAAAACTCTTCCTCTTACCTTGCTTGGGGCCTGCTGTGAATTGGTCATTTGCCCTGGCAAAATGAGGCCTCACCCTCTTATCTTTCCCTGCTGAGGATGCCCAGGCCGGAGAAAGAGGAGAGGTAAGAGGGATTAGAAACGTGATGGTATCTTGTCACTGTAGAAGGTATCTTCCGCCGCCTGGCAGAAGTTCGCAGCAGGCTTCTTCTCTCACATGTACTTCTGTGTGTTCCTCAGATTCCACTGCTGGGTCTTGCAAATTACAACTCCCATCATAATGGGCACTGCCTGTTCTTCTGTGGCTTTCTGGCTTTCCCTTCTCTCCCCTCAGTCCCATCCCCTCAGCCTCGTACTGCTGCTGGGCACACACTGGCCCAAGGGGCTGCTCTTTGGGTCAGGATTTTTTTGCTTTTCTTTTCTCTCTCTCTCTCTTTTTTTTTTTTTTTACTTTATTGTGGCAGGGAAGGGAGGTGGGGTTGGGTCAGGATTTTTTTAAACACCCGAGGCTATCAGTTGTAGCAGAGGTTCCACATGTCATGGTCCCTGGAACACCTTTGATTCTCAGTCAGAAGGGAATGCAGCTTCCCAGATGCAGCTGTGAGCTGCTCCAGCTGTCTCAGGTTCATGCCAGTCACCAGGTCCCTACGTCCCCCAGTTTTAGGGCATGCACAGATGCTCCCCATGTGATCCAGTGAAGCCCCCTCACTGTACACTGACTTTACCTCCCATTCCCAAACACCTACTTTGGGTAGAGGTAGGAGAGGAGACTTACAACACTCTCAAAACGTTCCCAAAACTTTCTCCTAAAAGTCCTCTCTGTTTTCATCTCCGATGTCTTCAGATCTCTGAAGTGTCAGGACAGGGTCTAGCACTGGGTTTGGAGTGCAGCATGCGCTCTGTCTTCACGCTTCAGCTGAAATTCCAGAACATGTGAAACCGAACTCTAACCCTCAGCCTTCTGGCCGCCCCCTGTTTCCTCACTCAGTAGCCCAACCTAGAGACCTGAGTCATGCATGCTAAAACCACTCATCACCAAAGCTTAACACTTTCACCTCAGAAACGTCAAGAATTTGCCCACGTTTTCCTTGCTTGGCTCTGGAACCAGTGTCCTCTCACCTAGACTATTGCACACTCCGAATGATTTGCTCATTCGCTAATCTGTTGAGGATCTACCATATTCACTTTGGATACTTAAAAATGCAATCCCTTAAGAACTTCATATGCTAAACAGAGAGAATGATAAACCAACATTTACACTATATTATAGTTTTATAAGTCCTTGAGGGCAAGACTGTTGCCTATTCTGTTCTCTACTGTGTGCCGAAGACTTTAACAGGACCTGGTACATAATAAAAATTCAATAAATTAAGGACTAGTGTGGCATTTGGACATAGATGCTACCAGAGCATAAAGTCGAGGCCTGTGAATGAGACCTCAGAATGAGAAAGACTCCAAGGAACACAATGCTTCAGCAAGGTGTGAGTACAGGCATTTTTTCCTGGCCAAGCAAATAGACTGCAGAAAGGCACAGAAGCAAGAGAGCATGGGACAAGTTGGAAACTGCAAACAGTTCAGTATGGTGTGTGTGTGTATTGTAAAGGAAGGAGGGAGGAAATTAGGCTGAAGATTTTTACAAGAGTCAGATCACAGAGAATATCCGGTGTCAGGCTAAGGAGTTTGACCTGTAACCTGCAGGTGGTAGGGAGTCACTGGAGGGCAAGCATGTGCCTCAATCAGCTCTTGCACTGAGAGGCCTTTCCCGGAGAGCGATGCTGGGGCTGAACTGGAGGAAAACAAATGTGTAGATAGAGAAGCTAGATCAATAACAATAATATTGGGGGGGGGGTTAAATACTGAAATAGAAAAGATGCTACTCCTTTCTTTTAAAAATTACTTCTTAACCACAAATAGAATGAGAAACAGAAACACCGTTTCATCAAACTGTGTACAATGTTGAACCACAGCATATGACAAAGGCTCCCAGATGCACTGAATGTCACGACGAGGGACACGGCAAGGGAGATAGATGTCTGCAGCTGCACTTCAAACAAGGTCACAGAGTGATATTCTCCAGTACAGAGGATGCTCCCCATGGGGGACACTAACAAGACCTTATTTGAGATAATGGCAAGTGCATACATAGACTGTCTCTCCACCCGGAAGAAGGCAACATCACACAGACACTCGAGTCGCCCAGGAATGAAGCCATCAATGAGATGGATTTTGCATGGTAAGCAGTCTTGCAGAATCCGATCCTTGTTGACTGGAGAGAGAAAAAACAAAGAAATCACAGAAACAACTTGAATCACAAGGAACTTGGAGTAAGCATTGACACTCATAAGCAAAATAAAATCAATGCAAGGAGAATAGCCTAATTATTAATAGTCAAAATTTTATTTTACCTCTCTCTGTCCATGGAAGATCTGGTGGACAAAATAATTATTAAGATAACATAATTATTATTTAATTTATAGGTATCCAACTTTATATCCTAAGACCAAAGAATGAACTTTTTATAAAACTAGTAGCAAATTGTCAAAAATTAACTACATATTATACCACAAAGAAAACTTTAATAAATTTCAAAAAGCAGGAATAGTAAAGTTGATACTCTCTGATCAAAAGCAATAAAACTAAAGACATATCAATAAACCAGGAATCCTACCACTTGATTATATAATTTAGCACAAAAAGTAGTTGCAGTAATACAAACAAAAAGCTATGATGGCCTAAAATAAGACAATGAGAAAAAGGAAACAATCAATTCATAGAACTATTTGGTTATCAGTTATGAAGAAGATGGAGTTGTCTTTAGAAACTTCTAGGTTTTTCCATTGGGAAATGGGTGGATGACATCGCCATCATTAACATCAGAGGTACATTAGGAGAAACGGCTTTTGAGGAAAAAATAAAGAGTTCATTCTCAGTCGGGTTGAAATGCCAACTAGACCTCAGCGGCTAAGTTAGAACAGGCCGCTAAATATATTAGTCTAGATCTCAGAGAGAGCTAGAGAAAGAGACACATATTTGGAAAACAATCTTGTACGCTGGCTAAGTGACACTGGATGGAGATGAGGCCCCTCAGAGAGGCTTTGAATAAAACCGTAAGAGGACACAGGAGAAAACTGGGGGTTCACAGATGCTTAAAGAAAAGTAGAGAATAAGGTTGAGGGAAGGAGACCCAGCAACATGTTTCTCCTTTCATAACATTTATCACACTTGTAATTTCTGGTTTTATGTCCATATTTCCTGCTACACTCTAAATTTCATGAGGATTGGGACCTGTGCCTATAATATTCACTGCTTTATTCTGAGCCTGGACAAGGGCTCAGTAAATAGTAGGTGGTCAATAAATATTTGTTGAGTAACCAACTCAAATAATGCATTAATCCAAAATATTTCCTCCATTTGCACCCCTTCATCCCTGCCTTCCTGCTCCGTGAGTGAATCTGATCGTTTGCCCCTCTCCCTCCTATACATCCAGGCTCCCTCTTTTTGTTAGCTTTCTCTTTGTTCTGTAAAAAATCTCAAAAAAGGGATAAAATTCACAAAATGTCAGTCTTTGCAAATACAGTGACTAAAAAGAAACTCAAAAACTAATAGAGGGTCAAATAAACCCTGATGGTATGCCAGGGGTTGATATCAGTAGAGCAAAGCAGTAGAGTAATTCCTCAATGCCATCACTAGGTTCTTGAAACTGCAACTTTAAGCTTAATAACATATAAGACAACAAATTTTACCATAGGCCAAATTGATATGAACAAGAGTTAAGTTCTTATGCTATATTTCTGGTCACAGAAACATCATCAACCTTGTGAATAGAAACCCAAAGCACTTCTGATGTATTAAACACTGACATAAATGTGAGCCATGTATACATTTAAGAAGGGTGAATAAAAATAAGTAAGATAATGATTTTCCAACGCACTTGCTCCAGTTCAAGATGGTGAATGGCCAGAGCCTATCCGGCCAGCTCAGGGCACAAGGCCGAACCCCACCCTGAACAGGACACTGTTCCCTGGCAGGGCACTCTCCACGCACACCCACACTCAGACCAGGGCAATTCAGGCACACCAGTGTGCCTCATGTGCACATCTCTGGGATGTGGGAGGAAACCCACACAGATGGGAAGAACTTGCAAGCTCCACACAGACAGTGGCCCCAGCCAGGGATCGATTTTTTTCCCTCATCAATGTGATAAGGAAATGACATCGAACGAAACAACAATGTCCAAGGATCTGCTGTACTTCTCAATCATTTTCATATAGTATTACACGTAGGAAATAATACGAAACACTGGGTAAGTTAAGGAGCCTGCTCGTGGGCTGATGGAGTCAATGTGCAGATAGACCTGGGAACCGTCTGTAGTGCACAGGTCGGGAAGTGCCAGACAGCTCTCTTCTAAGGCTTGCTCTCCATTTTAAACACTGCCGTTTCCAAAGTATCACAAAGATTTGTGCGCATGGGTTCAGATCACTTATTCTTATAGACAATGGTTAAGAAAAGATGGCCCGGGTTTGAATCTGGCTCTGCCACTCACTGGTATATGATCTCGCACACGTTACTGATTCTTTATGTACCTCAGTTTCCTCTTTTGTAAAATGTGGTAGTGCCTACTCCGTATGGTTGCTGTAAAGGTTAAATGATCAAATGACTAATATATCTAAAGTGCTTAGAATAGCGTTTGACAATAAGAAAATATGATGTTCTTGTCTAGTTAATCACTCAACAAGAACAGTTTCATCTGGCAATAATTTACAAGAACCTGTACTATACTGTTTTGCTAGAAGGGTGAATATTCTCTAATCATTTATGGTCTTCACGCACAAAAATTTTCTTGATATGATTCATAAGTGAAAAAATGTTGGTGCAGCCCTGACTGGTGTGGTTCAGTGGGTTAAGTGTCATCCTGCAAAGCAAAACATCACTGATTCAATTTCTAGTCTGGGTACATACGTGGGTTGCAGGCCAGGTCCCCAGTTGCTGGTGTGTAAGAGGCAACCAATCAATGTTTCTTTCCTTCTCTTTCTCCCTCCCTTCCCCTCTCTCTAATAATAAATAAATAAATAAATAAAATATTTTTAAAAATGCTAGCGCGGCTGTGTATACAAAGATAACTAGAAGAAAAATATAATGTGTAAATAAAAATGCATTAAAATAATCATTCAACTAGTGTTTATAAATCTAAAAATAAAAATGTTTTATAACTATGGAGGAAAGAAGATAATAATCTTTTCTTTAACAAAATTAGGTCCTCAGAGTTTTCAGAAGTATTCCATTTTGACAATGAACATGTTATTTAAATTCTTATTAAAATGTTAATATAGCTGTTTTTTCCTGATCCCCTTATTCTTATTTCTATAATTTGCTTCTTAAAGGGCATAATATATTTTAAGTATAAGGTGTCCTTTGGACCCAAAATGTAAATAATAATGACTCAGGATTAAATTCAGAATCTGAAAAATCAGTAGACTTGGGGTCTAAAAGATAAGAAGAAAATATAAACATTTCTCCTTAGGGTTATTGACTGTGTTGCTGTATTTATTGTATCGAACAATTTGATACAGGCCTGAAGAAAGCACTAGAAATAAACCTAAGTTAAGATAAAAAAATAAATAATCAGTTCAGAGACAAAGCTGAAGGATATGAAATGACTGAATAAATCCCAACAGTGATCAAATCGTGATTCCATGCAAAAATCCCCTTCTAACCTATGTTTGTAGAAACAACTAAGTTCATGAACCCAATTGAGCTTAAGTAGTTTAAGCAAAGAAAATTCAGCTTAGGGAGCTCACCAGGGGCCATCATATTGAACTTTTTGATAATATTTACAGACAATGTCATGTCATTGGATTAAAGCTCATGAAGTTCGTTGCACATAAAACTGTATATATAAATATATCTCACATACATTTAATATATAAATTACTTTCCTAAAGTAAGCATACAGCAACCTTTGTAATATAGAATTCTAATTTTGAAAAATAAATGTTATCCTCTGTCTCATTTAAACAAAGCTACATCTATCTGCCAGCGTTCTTCATTGTAATCATGAAAAACAACTTTAACTGTCTTAAGGAAAGGGAATTTATTAGAAGGATAGTGTAGGCTCAGAGAGTGAGTGGAAGACTGAAGAGGCCGGTTCTAACTTTCACTATGATGATAACCAATAATGTGGGAAATAACAGGGGAAAGGATTTCTTGAAAGAAATTTGGAATGCTACTCAGAAATGTCAAGGCAGCTATTGTTAATTAAAAAGAGAATCTATCATGTTGGAAGAGGAAAGGAAAGAAGGTTAGTTAGAAGAAAATCTAAGTATGAAATCAGTAATTTCAGGAGACCATATGCAGGTCCTCAGGATCTCATAGAAAGTCAGGCTAATGAGAAATAAACTGTAAAAAGCTTGGACCTTGGCCATTACCGTAATGGGGTGGGCCAAAACACCCGAGTCCAACGGAGACTGAACTATGCACGCATCACTCCTAATTTCCTTGCTGATGGAGCCACTAGCTCAGGCCAATTATATTATAATGAGAAAATCTACTTGGAAATTAATAACACCCCCCTCAAAATAACTTGTTCTCCCTACAGCTTTTCCTAATTCATTGAAATCGGCCCTATCCTTCTAGATGTTCAGGCCTCTCTGCCTTTATCCTTACTTTCACCCACACCCCTCCATTGCCCATTCTCACCAAGGTTGCCAAAATAACTTTTTTTTTTAAACTTAACTCAGAATATATCTTTCCTCTGATCAGCACTCTTCATTTCACCCAAAAGAAATGCCACATCCTTACAATGGCCTAATGGGTCCTACATGCTGCCCACCATTACCTTTCATCCCTAACACCTTGTCCTGTGCTTGCCCTGCTCCCAGAACACCGGCCTCTGTCCTACACACATCGGCGATGCTCCCACCTCCAAGTCTTTGCTTAGTGGTTCCCTCTGCCTGGAAGGTTCCTCCCACAGATATCTGCTTGAGTAATACCTCACTTTTTTCAGGTCTGTGCTTGAATGTAGCTTTCTCAACAAGGCCCACTCTGACTACCTGATTTAGTATTACAACCAGCCTCCCACCTCCTAAGTCCACTTACCCAGCTCTGCTTCTTCTGTGCTCCACAACATTTATTAATCTATAATATGCTACATTACTTATTGTTATTATTTGTTATCTCTGTGCCTCTGCTAGAAATTAAGACACAGGAGGGTAGAGATCTTTGTCTGTTATGTTCACAATGTACCCCAACAAAAATATTGTAAATATCACCCTGGCTGGTATAGCTCAGTGGATTGAGTGCGGGCTGGGAACCAGAGAGTCCCGGTTTGATTCCCGGTCGGGGCACATACCTGGGTTGCGGGCCACGTCCCCAGTGGGGGCCATGTGGGAGGCAACCATACATTGCTGTTTCTCCCTCTCTTTCTCCCTCTCTTCTCCTCTGTCTAAAAATAAATAAATAAAATCTTTAATAAAAAAAATATTGTAAATATCATCGTATAGATAAGATTCTCAAACTATTTGTTAAATAAATGAAATAAACATTAATAACATAGTGAGCAATGTGTAGAAGAGTCAGTTTGATCTTGGAATAGAGTTTAAGAAGAGGTTAAATGGGGTCTGTCACAGACAAAACACGAGAACATAGGTAAATAATGTGAGTAAAAAACTCAACCTATGCACTCGGGAAATACAGGGTAAAGTTCAAAGAGACAGAAAGAGATCTCTTTATTCCTACGTGAAGGACCTTATATTGGAGTCATTCTTTAGGTCTTTCTCAAAGTAAAATGGAGGAATTTATTTAATCCATAAATTGTAGTAGGGGGAAAAAGTGCAGGTCTCTTTTATAGAAAGAGATCTCTTTATTCCTACGTGAAGGACCTTATATTGGAGTCATTCTTTAGGTCTTTCTCAAAGTAAAATGGAGGAATTTATTTAATCCATAAATTGTAGTAGGGGGAAAAAGTGCAGGTGTCAGTTCCCTAGGACTACAACAACAAATTAGAACAAACACGGTAGTTTTAAAAAGAACAGAACGTATTCCTTCACAGTTTTGCAGATCAGATCCTAAACCAAGCTGTCAGCAGATCAGACTGCCTCTGCAGGCTCTGAGAAAGACCCCCTCCTGCCCCCGCCCCCGCCCCCTGCCGCCCCGGGGGCTCCACGAGGCCCTGGCTCGTAGCTGCAGGACCCCAGTCTGCCTCCGTCTTCACACGGCCTTGTCCTCCGTGTTTCTGGTCTCTTCCCTTCTGTCCCTTAAAATGACATCTGTCTATTGGATTTAGAGCCCACTTAAATATTGCAGGAGGATCTCATCTTGAGATCTCTAATTTAATCATCCACACAGACCTTTATTCCGAATGAGATCATATTCACAAGGTCCAGGGATTTACATATGGACATATCTTTGGGGAAGCCGCCATCGGACCCACTACAGTGGGCAAACTCAGGTCAGCATCTTTTCTCCTAGGATCCTGCATTTAGATAAAGTGGTTTCTGCCGTGAGGGAGCCCCGTGGTTGTCCCCTTGTGCCAACGACAGAACTGCTCCAGTAGACACTCAGAACCTCAATATCTGTGCTTTGTAGATGTTTCCAGATGAAACAATATTTTGCTTTTATTGTTTTTCAGCAAGGTTTGTATTGATTACACATTAAATAATAAGAAATATAAAAAAGAATAATGTAATATTTTACCTTGGATGTGTGCTATGTCTGTAACTCCGGTGTGCACTTTGCACTTAGAACACATTGCAATGCCAATTCGCCACTTTATGAGAGTTCGATAGGCGTGCATGGTGAGTGGCTTCCTTGTTGGAAAGCATGGGCCTAGAGAAATATCTAGTGCATATTTCATACTGAATAAATATTACTGAATGAATAAGTTATTGATCAAAGTGTCCTATCTGATACAATTGCTACATAGAATAAAACCACCAAGAGAGCAAAAAAAAAAGTGATCAGTAAGGGAATTTATGCTGACTTGAAAAGAAAAATGACAAAAGACCCCTTCAAAATCTATCTCAAAAGACAGAAAGGTCTTAGTCTTGCAGAATTAGGGCCATGGCAAATTTCTTGAACACCTTTTTCTTGGAAGGGAAAGCCAAATATAGTGTGATATTGGCTTGGAATTAAACAATGACCTCGGTAGATGTTATTTTAAAGAATCACCCTTTTTTATACTATATTTCCTTCTATATTTTAAGTCACAAAACATAAATCTTGACTCCTGTACATATACACTCACAAATATGGATAGGAAGAGGCTTAATCCAGCAAAGACTGTAGCCCAGCTGTTGGGAAAGTCCTCATGCTTTGCAACTTTTTGTGTCCTAAAAAAACAAACAAAACAAAACAAAAAAACACATGGATTTGTCTGGCAGATGTTGGAAAACAGCTTCTGCTCTGAGACCTCAAATGCACTGGTGCAAATTAAAACATGAAAGGTAGGCATGTCTTTATGGCCTTGATTACCACCATGTTCACCCCCTGGGTCCTTGAATGGCCATTTCATAATTTCCCAAGCCTGGCATCCTTACTTGGTGCTGGGAGCATGATTGTGTAAATTAGTTCTCTGACACAAACACACCATTAGCTCATTCTAAATTGGATGATCACTAAGCTCTTATAACTTACTGTGCATGAATGCTATAGCACTTCTTGAAGTGCCAAAACAAACTGTCAACAGTTTTAAGATATAACAGCCCATTAATCTATTTAAACCAAGTCCTAGAATGTTCCTTTCATTAGTATTATGAATGAGGAAGCAGCTTCACTTTCTAAATTCTCCTACTGAAAGAGGCCATTACCTTGAGCAGCTTGCCCAACCTGTTCTCTTTTCAAAACGGCATATGAAACACGATTTGTTACTGAACTTAGGTTTACCAGCCAAGAGCCTCCCTGCTTAGTAAAATAAATTAATACAGAGCCATGTCAAACAATGTCTACTTTAATATAACCTTCAGAGAAAGTATTTTGAAGAAACTTAGGACGTCTGAAAGAGAAAACATTCCTTACAAATACGTTCCCTTGCAAAATTACTCAAGGCCCCAGTATACACTAATAAACTTTTCAAAAGATTAACTATCAACCCTTGCCTTGCCTTCACATTTGACTTAGAGGATAAAAAAAAAATCTTTTTTTTACACAGTTTAATTTCCCTTCTAAGAACAATGACTGATTTTACCTCTCATAGCCATGGTAATCAAAGATTCCTTTGAACTCTTGTAAAGCTCTCCATTGATGCAAGATTTGAGAATATAAAGTACTAACTAAACTATCACCAGAAAATCTACATCTCATTGAAACACAGTTTTGCCCTCCTTGATGCTTTTAGGGATCCTAAAGAGCCAGCAGCAGGACAGACCTTTCCAAACAGAACGGAGGCTGAACTGACCTATATCCCGGTGGTGACATTGTGTTTGTGACCTTCATTTTCTCCCACTCTGCTGTCCGAGGGTCTGAGTGCTCACACACTGAACGGTAATGCTCCTTATTGTTGAGAAGGCAGAGTCGGGGAAGCAATCTGACTTCAGGATGCCTTCTTTTATCACGAAGATGTATCTTAATCCAACTTCCATAAAAGTGAAAACTCGTTACATATATGAGGGAACCTGAAACGCTCAAATTTGATACCTTTCAAATACAACTGTTTTACGTATAAATTTATATTTTATCTCTACATGTTTAAATACCTATCTTTTCCAAAGTATATTTCCCATGCTTGTTAAGTTTGTTTTCCTTGTGGAAAATTTAGGACAATGTAACTAATTTTCTACACATATTTTTTATTTTTATACTATTTATAGATAGAATGGTTGCATTTTGCCAGCAAATAATCTGAAAAGAATAGAACTGTCATGTCAAAGACTCGCCAATAATGCAAAGTTATTTTATGGGGTTTTACATCTAGCCAGATATACTATAGAAGCAAAAGATCCTTTAATAAGGAGAAAAATTGCATATTTTTGAAATGTTCTTAATCTAATTTATATCTAGTTTGAAAACATATTTTATGGTATAAAATTTGAACTATAATATTACTTTAACTTTTTGAAGTTTGAGATTTCACTGATATTTTTCCTCTAGAAAGAAACCATTTTTAAAGCATTGGTTATTTCTTTAATAAATAACAATAATATGTAAATATAAATATACATATGTATGTTTAGTGGCAAATACTAATAGACTCACTTTATAGCAAATGCTCTGTACCCTCATTCCTTGTGGCTGTTACACCCTACCCCCACACCCTTCCCTCTGTCTCACCTCCTTACAGTGAAGATCGTTTTAACCTCCAGCAAATTTCACCACTTTCTGTCAGATTTTTCACCACAAATGTCTAAGAGCTGATCGTGGATTGAGGAGCTTACAAAATTATGGATTCTTTTTGATAGTCTCGGACAAAAAGGGAGAAGTTTGTAAACATTACTACAACCACACTAATAAATGTATTCCATATAATTAAAAATTGTGATTAGCATTATTTTGAGGGAAAATGTAGATGGAGATGAAGAGTCTGAGAACCCTTCCCTGAAGAAGTAAAATTAAACTACCTGAAACCTGAAAGTTAAACAAACTTTTTAAAGTACAATTTTATTCATTATGCTATTACAGTTGTCCCATTTTTTTCTCCCCATTATGCTCCTCCATTGGGTAACCCCCTCCCACCAGCGTTCCCCTCCTTAGTTCATGTCCATGCATCATACATGTAAGTTCTTTGGTTTCTCCATTTCCTATATGCTTAACATCCATCCCCTGTCTATTTTGTACCTACCAATTATGCTACTTATTCCCTGTACCTTTCCCCCCATTCTCCCTCATCTCCCTCCCCTCTGATAACCCTCCATGTGATCTCCATTTCTGTGATTCTGTTCCTGTTCTAGTTGTTTGCTTAGTTTGTGTTTTTTTAGGATCAGCTGTTGATAGTTGTGTTTGTTGTCATTTTACTGTTCCTATTTTTGATCATCTTCTTTTTCTTAGATAAGTCCCTTTAACATTTCCTAGAATAAGGGCTTGGCGATGATGAACTCCTTTAACTTGACCTTATCTGGGAAGCACTTTATCTGCCCACTCATTCTAAATGAGAGCTTTGTTGAATAGAGTAACCTTGGATGTAGGTCCTTGCCTTTCATGACTTTGAATACTTCTTGCCAGTTTCTTCTTGCCTCAAGGTTTCTTTTGACAAATCAGCTGATAGTCTTATGGGCACTCCTTTGTAGGTAACTGTCTCCTTTTCTCTTGCTGCTTTGAAGATTCTCTCCTTATCTTTAATCTTGGGTAATGTCATTATGATGTGCCTTGGTGTGTGCTTCCTTGGGTCCAACTTCTTTGTGACTCTCTGGGCTTCCTGGACTTCCTGGAAGTCTGTTTCCTTTGCCAGATTGGGGAAATTCTCTTTCATTATTTGTTGAAATCAGTTTTCAATTTCTTGCTTTTCTTCTTCTCCTCTGTTATTATGCTATTAGAGTTGTCATGATTTTTCCCCCTTTGAACCCCTATGATTCAGATGTTGGAACGTTTTAAGGTTGTCCCAGAGGTTCCTAAGCCTCTCCCCATTTTTCCAAATTCTTGTTTTTTTCATACTGTTCTGGTTGAATGTTTGTTTCTTCCTTCTGGTCCAAACCATTGATTTGAGTCATGGTTCCTTCCCTTCACTGTTCATTCCCTGTTTGTTTTTCTTTATTTCACTTTGCATAGCCTTCACTTTTTCCTCTATTTTTGTGACCATACTCAACCATTTCTGTGAGCATCCTGATTACCAGTGTTTTGACCTCTGCATCTGATAGGTTGGCTATCTTTTCATCACTTAGTTCTTTTTCTGGAATTTTGATCTGTTCTCTTATTTGGGACATCTTTCTTTTTCTTGGTGCACCTGTTACATTGTAAGGGGCAGAGCTGTAGGCATTTGCCAGGGCAGGAAACCCATGTCACTGCATTGTGTTGTGCTGTATGTCGGGGAGAGGTCTGAGAGGGAACAATGCCACTTACTTAGCTCTCGGCCAGCTTTCAGTGCTCCCTCCGCTACCCACCAGCAAATTGGGCCCTTCTGGTGTGGATTCCCTGGGTGGGTGGGTTTGTGTGTGTTCTCGGACCCTGTGGGTCTCTCCAATGACCCCCCCTGTGAGGCTGGGAGTTTCTCCCGCCACCACAACCCCCACAAGTTTTTCCTGGCAGAGGTTTTGAGGCTTTCTTCTCCTGATCTGGAACCCCAGGTAGCATGGTCTATCTCCATCCCCAGCTGTTCCTCCTGGTTTATCCTCATGTGAATGTGGGACCACCTTGTCTGCCAGCCACCCCCTAGCCACATGCATCCTCACTGCCCCAGCTGCCTGTCTCTGGCCCTCCTACCAGTCTGAATGAATGTTTCTTCTTTAACTCATTGGTTTTTGGACTCCCATACAATTCAGTTTTCTGGAAGTTCTTGTTATTTTTTTATTTTTAAATTTGTTCTTGTCCTTCCTTTGGTTGTGCAAGGAGGCAAAGTATATCTACATTCACCACCATCTTGGCCAAAAGTTGTCCCAATTTCTTTTTTTAATTATATTTTATTGATTATGCTATTAGAGTTGTCCTAATTTTTCCTTTGCCCACCTCCACCCAGCATCCCCTACACCCTCCGGCAATACTCCACCATTGCTCATGCCCATGGGTCATGCATATAATTCCTTTGGCTACTCCTTTTCTTATACTGTCCTTTACATCCCTATGGCTATTCTGTAACTACCTATTTGTACTTTATAATCCCATGATCACTTCTTTACCCATTCTCCCTCTCCTTCCTCCCATCTTCAAACTTCCAGTATCTAACTTCTTTTCTCTTGCTTTTAAGAGTCTCCCTTTATCTTTAACCTTTGGCCTTTTAATAATGATATGTCTTGAAGTGGGCCTCTTTGCATCCATCATAATTGGGACCCTCTGTGTTCCTCCTGCATGTGTATTCACCTGGACTTGCATGTCTATTTCCTTCACCAAATTAGGGAAGTTTCCTTTCACTATTTTTTCAGATCGATTTCCAATTTCTTTCTCTTCTCCTTCTGGCAACCCTATCATGCAAATATTAGAATGCTTGAAGTTGTCCCAGAAGCTCCTTACACTATCCTCATTTTTTTTTGCTTCTTTTTTCTTCTTGTTCCGCATGGCTGGTTTTGCTTCCTTATATTCCAAATCATTGATTTGATTCTTGGCTTCATTCATTTTACTGCTATTTCTGTGTAAATTGTTCTTTATTTCAATTAGTGTATATTTTCTTTCTGACTGGGCCTTTTTAATGCTGCTGAGGTCTTCACTAAGGTCCTTGAGCATCCTTATAACGAGTGTTTTGAACTCTGTACCTGATAGACTGTTTACTCCATTTCATTTAGTTCTTTTTCTGGAGTTTTGATCTGTCCTTTCGTCTGGGCCATGTTTCTTTGTCTACTCATTTTGGCAGCCTCCCTGTGTTTGTTTCTATGTTAGGTAAAGCTGCTTTGACTCCATGCCTTGGTAACATGGCCTAATGTAGTAGGTTCTTGTAGGGTCCAGTAACACAGCCTCCCCTATCACCCAAGCTGGGTACTCGAGGTGCACCCTTTGTATAGGCTGAGTGCACCCTCTTCTTATAGTTGATGCTTGGTTGCTGTTGGAAGATCAATGAGAGGGATTTACCCAGGCCAGTCAGCTGCAAGAACTGGATGTGGCCACTGACCACCAACCTCCACCATCCATGGAGGATCAGCTGTGCAGGGACAGGGTGTCTGTAGCTGTCCACTGGGTGCATCGGCCCTGGGGTTTCATGGGTGGTGCAGGCCAAGGTCAGCCCCCACTTGTTTTTTTGCCCAGGGCACACTGTCTGAGCTATAAAGCAATCTGAGAAGGCCACTACTTGTCCTGGGCTTGGAGATTCCCAGGTAAAGTCAAACTGTGACTCTAATCTGGCTGCCACTAGGGCTCACTGAAGCCAGCTGTTGGCTGTTTGATAGGAATAGGAGCCAAGACCAGCCATTCTTATGGAAAAGCAGCTTGGGTGAGACCATAAGTAGGGTGGGGTACAGCCTCTGTGGATTTCTAAGGTGAGTCCCACAGCATTAGCCAGGTTGATGGAGTCTCAGAAAAGGCACCAGCCTGCCAGCTCTGTGTGGGAAGAGTTCAGCAAATAGTCAGTGGCCTCTGCTCACCCTGATGCCACACACTTCAGCTTTTCCCTGCATACCACTGGTGCCCTTCGAGCTGCTGCCCTGGTGTTGGAGTTCAGAGGAAGCAAGTAAGAGCAGGGGAGTCCGTGTGTGGGTTCCCCAAGAGGAGCTGCTAAGGGCTCCAGCAACCTCCTCTACCAACTCAATCCTCACTGGTTTTTGCAGCCAGAAGTTGTGGTGACTTAGCTTCCTGGCACTGGAGTCTTGAGCTGGGGAGCCTGGTGTAGACCTGGAACTCCTCATTCCTGAGATATCTCTCCAAAATTTTTATCCATATAGATATGGAACCAGCCCATTCCACATCCATGCCCCTCCTACCATTGGATAAATGTGGTTTCTTACTCAGTTTCATAGTTGTCAGACCTCCATTCAACTTGATTTCTGACATTCCCGAGTGATGGTTGTTCTGTATTTTAGTTGTAATTTTGATGTGGTTGTGCAAAGAGGCAATCCATGTCTGCCTACGTCGCCATCTTGACTGGAAGCCTAAACCAGTTTCTGTGTTCAAGATCCTCATGGTCGGAATGCTCGAGTTGTAAACACAGTGATTAAATATTCTGTCAATTGACTATGAAAATGACCTTCATAACTTTACTTTCAGCATGTCACATTTTTATTCAAAGTGCCTCATAGGAATAAAACAAATCTAACACACTGTTGGTTCACAAACTATTTGGCAGACCATATGACATTGCTGATAGCTGAACACTTTTTGCCAAAGCTATGTGTTTAACAGTGACCTGAATTCCAGAAAGAGTTCGTAGTTTCCAAAAGAACCTAATTCTCCCATCTGGAAGAGAAATTACAATTTGTTGCTCACTTAACATTCAGAATAATAATTGACATGCAGAAAATGTAGAACAATAAAAATAATCCCCCTGGTAATTTTTGCTACTTATTCTGCTCCACTCTCACCACTTTTTTTTTCTCCTTTGGTATTCAATATGGGCAGGTTGTAAATATGTAGATATGTACAGTAGACCAGCGATTTTCAGCCTTTTTTATGCCATGGCATCCATAAACTAATTACTGAAATTCTGCAGCACATCAAAAAATCATTTTTTTTGCTGACCTGACCAAAAAAGCAGGTATAATTTTGATTCATTCACACCAGATGGCTGTTGTTGTGTTGACTGTTGTTATTTTTTTTTTTTAATTTGACAATATAAGGGAAAAGAGATCGGTATATCTGACTAAACAGACAGGTATTGCATGTTTTAAAAATTCTTGTGGCACACGGGTTGAAAATCACTGCAGTAGATCATACAAAGTAGCAGCTCTAAAAGTAACAATATTACTTATTGGTAGATTATCTTACTTTTCTGGTTGGTTACATTTGGATAACTGGAGCAATGAATATAAAAGTTTGCACAGACAAGAATTCTCCTTACAGGTATATTAGCATGAATTAGCTTACTAAGTAGATACAAATGAGTATAAAAGTGTAAAGACATTAGTGGAAAAAAACTGTTTCTCTTAATGCAATGTTTATAGCTTGAGGACTCAAGTAACTCTTTGGGTAATTTTGAAAGCACTTGCATTGGATTCATGGAAGTGTTTGGAATTAGTCAGCTAACTTGCTAATGCTTCTTACATTCTCTACTAGCTCTTGTTTTATGCGTTTGAAAACTGGTCACTAAAAAATTAGGATATTAACAACCTAACACTCACCACTTCTGGGGTCATGATAGGCAAAACACATGCCCAATTCAGTGTGCATGTCAATTAAATAAGGAATAAAGCCACGTCTTTAAAACAACAAATATGTGACAAAAAAGACAGAAATGGCTAAAATAGTGAGACATTTTTAAAATACTGCTAGGCCTTCAGGACTTACAGTCAGTGGTCTCTTTGCTTCAAAGCACTTTAAAAACAAGATACAATTTAGTATTTCTTTGAAGAGGATAATGTTTATTATTCCCAATTTATTATCCTCTCTGTTAAACACAAGGAATGGGCTCTTATTGGGCAGTGTTTCTGATTTCTGAAGTCTTTGCTCCACTTTTACTACTAAGTGCTAACAACTAGAGTATTTTGTTTTGTTTATTTTTTATTGTATTGTCACCTGGCACAAAAAGCAGTTTTGCTCTAGGGAAACTTAATTCTAAAGATTAAAATAAAACTGAGGCATAAAGACAAAAACTAAGCGATATTACAATTTATTGTTGTGGTTTATATGTTAACAATTATAGTTAAAACTGTGATTATTTGAGTTAACCATGTGCCAGGTAATATGCTAAGAAGGTTAGAAACATTCATTCATTTTATTCCCTAAAATGGGTCTACAATTTTGGTGTTATTTTTCCTATTTTACAGATGATGGAAAACCCTAAGAAACTAAATGATCTCATGACAAAGCTAGTAAGTAATAAAGTGGACACTGAACCACTCCATCATACTGCCTCTTAAATAATGTTAATCATTTATCGATCATTTACTATGTATCAGTCACTTACCACATTGCATCTTTGAATACTCACCCCACAAAATAGTCTGTAGTAACCCAATTTTATAGCTGTGGCAATTGAGATTAAGGAACATCAGTTATGCTATTTCTTTCCTGCCACCATGTCTCTGAAAGGTGCAGAGAAACTGATATTTTTAATTCATGGAGCTTGGTTTTTAAGACGCCTTCTCTTCCAAGCCTTATTCATTCATCAGTCATTAGCATACTTTGTTATTCTCACACTTCATCTTACTCCCAGTCCTTTGGAGATAATTATTCATCCTCTGTGATCATTACAAATAGCTCTGATATCCAATTACCTATGCTTTGGACTGTTTGATTTTATTGAAATATCTTTAAATACCCTGGGCTTTAAGCTCCCACTTCTGATTCTCACATCATGAACGATTATTAATGTGAGAGCCAGAGTGGTCATTTCAATATGAACAGCCTCAGTGACTGCAAAATCACCGAAGCAAAAGCTCATAGAGTCCAGCTACCAAAGCAGACACGGACTCTGCTAAGAATAGCTCAGATCACAGCCAAAGAGTGTCCCCGAGGGTTTCTGATTTGATACACGATATGGCAGTTCAAGACACTCCATTCCTGAGAGTTAACTTATTTATCTCTTCCCTGTTCCAAATTTAACTTCTGGTTTTAATTTAAAATCATCATAAACTATTTATAACTTATCAGTAACATGTACATTTATACAGAAAGTCAATCCTAGGTCATAGAATATTTCTTTGGTGTTGTTTTAGGAGGGAAATGAGTCCAGGTCATCAGTATAAACACCATTAAACATGTGCACACATCCTCCTCCTCACTCCCTGAACCCCCAAATGGAGAATGTTCCTCCTCTCCTTAGTCTATGTATTCTATAGTAGGTCCAAATTTAGATGAGCTTTTTGTAAAGACGTGTTGGCTTTAACATAGCCTCTCTGCCTAGTGGTCAAGCTACCTTCGTATTGGTACTCAATGCGAGTCACTTCCCATCCATGGCCCACAGCTATGTGAAATAGTGAAATTTTAAAACCAAACTTTTTTTTTTATTATTATTTTTGTTGAACTGGTAGGCAGGTGTGCATTACTCTTCCAGAGGCTTGCAATGAGGTCAGAAGAAAAATACTGAACCATATACATTTCACCAACACTGAACTGAATTTTATAACATAAAGCTGCTTTTCAATTTCTAAAAATCAGTTCTACACTCTGGATCACAGAACTTTGGTTTTTTAATTCAAAAATTAATTAGGGTGGAAAGTAGAATCACAAGGAGCAGAGCACAACATAGCGCAGGATTTTAAAAAATATTTTTTAGCCAGAGATAGAGGATACACAAATGTTGATAAAATACCTGTTTGGCTGGTTTCAAATGCAATGGAGTAAGGAGCACATTATTTGTTTATACACAGAAAACTTTTAGGGCCGTATGTGTTAAGGATTGAGCCAAGAAATGGGAATATTTGTGGCAACTATGACACAAAATCATGTCTTGTTTTTCTAGACCATATTGTCTATTAGCAAGGACAGACATTAACAGATAATCACAAAATAATTACTTAAATGTAAGTCAGAGAATGTAAAGGAAAGATCAGGAACCTGTGAGAACAAATAAATGGATAACCTGACCTGGTGCATTTGGGGAGGAGGCCGTGGAGACACAGGGCAGTCTTCTCTGAGAAGTCTCCTGGGAATTCAGTAGCTACCCAGAAAACGGAGAGTGGGCAGTGAGGTTGCACAGTCTCCATCGACTCCAGATACGCTGACCAAGCGAGAGTTTATTTAAATGGCATCCCCAGATCGACCGGGACCTATTTTGGATGTTTCCTAGAGAAAATAATTACAGCCATGCATCGCACGACGTCTCAGCCAACAGTGGACTGAGCGGCACACACGTGACAGTGGTCCCTCTAACCAATGGAAGAATATGTGGTTAAAGAGGATCTTTCTTCTCCGATGAGAGCGATACCTATGGGGCTCGGTCACAGGTTCCCTCTCACTCACAGCACCTCCGTTTGGAGGGCACAGATTGCGTCACACTCAGCCCCTGACCTGTTTCAGCACAGACAAGCCCGCCCCCCAGTGTTACACATGCAGGTGCTGCTACGGCCCTTCCCGACCTGGCCTGATGGTCTTCAGTACACGTTGTAAATGCTTTGTTGAGGACCTAGGACCTTGTACAAGGACACCAGGTCCAGAGGAGCTACTTAACAAGTGCTAAGTGCCATTGCCACTTCAGTAAAAGCTTTCTCTGGCAGTGCAGAGCCAGCCGTCCCAGTACTTTGGAAATATTTTCAGACTGTAATGATGCAAAGTGTAGATAGCTTTTATTTCTTCCATCAGTTCAATGCTAGAGAGAGAGCTCTTTGTGCCAGATAGGGTCAATGGAACCAAAAACAAATTTCTGAAGTCAAAATACTGAGTCCTCAGTTCTACACCCCATCCGTGTTAAACACCCTCTTTTTTTTAATGAAAACCATAAAGTAGTTTTATCTAAGCAGTGCTCCAACATGCAATAGCTAAAAAAGCCACATTGCCATGAAATGTCCTATGTTCCTGTGTTTCTCCACCTTCATTTCTTATTCCTACTGATCCTCAGGCCTCCTGACAGTCACCACGGTGGCGATCTGTGCCTTTCTCGCCACATTCTCTCAGAAATTTCAAACAATCCAGCCCACAGCCCTGTTCATGCAGCAGCACTGAGAGCTTCGATGTTCTCTTTCTGACCCCTTTGGAAGGGAGCTGGGGAGGGCTGTGGGGCGGTGTGCAGAAAGCCTCAGCCGTGTGTGGTGATGTCCAGGCCTCCACACTCACTCCCCACTCCCTCGCTGACTCACCCAGAGCAACTTCCCGTCCTGCAAGCCCCGTCCGTGGCAAGAGTCCTATATAGGTGAATCATTTTTCATCCTTTTTACTGTATTTCACTGTACCTTTTCTCTGTTTAGATAGGAGCAGACATTCAGATCCATATCACCATGTCGCAGCTGCACACAGTAACCTGCCCTACAGGCTAGTAGCCTAAGGCCAACGGGCAACGCCGCGTGGCTTCGGTGTGTGGTGGACCATAGTTCCCGTAGGTCTGCAGAAGTGCACTCACTCTGTGGTGTTCGCACAGCAACAAGACTGCCTAACGACACATTTCTCCCAGGGTGTCCTTGTCCTTTAGCAACTCATGACTGTGTTCAAAAGTCATGACCACAGAAAAGAAACTACTGACCTAAGTTTCACCAACACACTTCTACCATTGGTCATATATTTAAACAAAATATATAATTTGTTCAATCTTTATCATTCATGCTGTAGGGATTAATTTATCTTGAAAAACTTTCATTAAATTGTTTGACTTTCTTCTTCTCCCAGTAGTGTGTACAACTCACACCCCCACTTGCCATCCCTTCCTCACACGACAGCCCCAGTCGCTGAGAGGATTCAGCCCCCGTTCCCGGAGGAGATCGCAACCCTGCCCCGTCCCACCCTGCAAAGCCTCTTCTTCCCCTTAGGGATGATCGCTCACTGCCCGCGATAAAAAGCATAAAACCCAAAGGAAGAACACATGGCCTTTGCACAAATAGGCCACATCTGTCACATTTGGTTCCAAGGCTATTAATTTGATTGGAATTTGCCAATGTAAATATATATTTTATTAAACTGGAAATAGATCTTGATCATGATACTTGGTCCCCAGCATGAACAGAGGATTATATGTTCCTGTCAATGAAAAAAATGAAAATGACTGCAAATAAAATCTATAAACCTTGCAAAACATTCATTTGGCTTGGAATAAGAACTCAAATATCTATTTGGGGTTGCTTCAATCTGACATATTTAACACATATTTGCATATTCATCTTAATAGCATGTGAGAGGTAGAAAATGTATGTGACTTATTGCTGAATGCCTCTACCTATTTCCCAAACTAAGTGTAATAACAAAATTTATTTTCTTTCTAGTGCTATGGGGATTCACAGTACTTGATTCAATGATATTATATTGTCCTATGTAAGGCTGGGATAAAGTAGACATGTAGGAAATTATCTCTATAGTTTTTCAATGATAATAAAAGATGGAGGCATGTCATTTTAATAGCTGTTCAGCCCACTGAGCATTACCAAATAATTGAAAAATAATTTTGTCATTTTCTTCCAGACTGTCCTCCAATCACTGAGAAAAAGCACTACCCTTTTTCAATATTTCCTGGAAATCCAGTTCAAGTTTTCAAACTTCATTTTAAGAAGTTTAATCACATTTAATGTTTTTACTTCCTTTCCCACAGTTTTTTGCCCTTCAAATCCCTAACGAGAATCAACTTCTTTAAAAAATTTCCCTTTATGCAAGGTTTGTTAGATTTCACCAAAGTACCCAGATCTCATAAACTGTAGAGGAGCTTCTTAGTATGGTAATCTTTTGGCAAACAAGTGGCAACCACCTGAAGCCAGCTGTAATTTAACTTTAACAGAAGAATTAGAAGACCTTGGCTTTTACCTAAATCTTGAAATGAATCAAACATCCCTGAAGGCTGATCCTTTTTCAGGAGTCTTTTATAGTTATATATTTCACATATATTGCTTTTCCTGGAACTAGAATAAGATATGTGAAAATACCACAAGAAACACTTTTATTTGTGATATTTCCAATCCAATTGGCAGGGGAAAGCAAAGACACATCATAGGAAAATCTATTCTTATGAGATTTCCAGTACAGTTTCTCATCCTCCAGAAAAACCCAGAGAAACATTCAAACTGGAGCCTCTAAATATTTTGCCTTTCATCCTGCATTACAGCGCTGTGTCTTCTGTCACTTTTGTCCTCTCTTCTTTAATAGGCAGGTGGGTATTACACAATAGGTAACCTCAAAAATCATTGCGACAACAACAAAAAAAAATTCAACACACAACCAAGTCAATTTTATCAACTCAGGTTAAAAGGTTTCAGTATTCAGGTACTCGGAGTGAGCATGTTTATTTTAGAATGAAAAATAAAAGCTGGCTTTCGTCCATTGCTGGAAATAATCGCTGCTTCCCCTGGCAATAGTTCAAGTGCCTTATACTAACGTTTTTCTGTAATCAAGTTTGGGATGAGACCTAGTCATGCAAAGTGGAAGGAACACAACATACTAGCTTTAGGGCTTCCCTCTAACAATAGGGTCTGTACTTAAGGGCCCTGCTCTATTGACAGAATTAACCCTCAACAACCAAAAAAATAATCTTACCTGCCAGCTCATTATTGAACACAAAGCCACAGCCACCATCATATTGACCTTGGACTTTGTATCCTGTATCAACCATGGAAGCAATGGTTACCCTGAGAGAAGCATGAAGCATTTGTTCATTTATTCCTTCAGCATACCGTTGCTGTGTACCCACTCTGCTCCAGGTTTTGTGCTATTACTTTGTAATTTGCAAATTTTAACAAACGTTTTACTCATATGATCTTATTAAGAAGAAAGACTAGCTACTAACATAAATTAAACACATTCACTGATACCATGCAACTCCAGACAATACCATCTCCTTCCTGGAACTAGTCTCCCTGTTTCCACTGGTTACTCACAACACTCCATTCTCTACAAATTGAACAAAATTGTATTTTTAAAATGTAAATAAGATTATATTATTCCCTGCCGTAAATATGCTAAATCAGAGATTCTCAACCATACTTTTGCCCCCACGGGGTCATTTGGCAATATCTGGAGACATTTTTAATTGTCACAACTGGGGTGAATGCTATTGGCATCCTCGGGGTAGAGGTCAGGAATGCTGCTAAGCACCCCACGATGCACAGGATAGTCCCTCTCAACAGAGTTTTCTGGTCCAAATGTCAGCAGTGAGTAGTGGAGAAACCCCGCTCTAAATCTAAATGCTTCCCCCTGATTTGCAAACTCACATGATCTTCCTTCAGTCTACCTCTCTTTCCCTTTGTCCCTGTGCACACTCTCTGTTGCTCTTTAAGCTCCAGCCATGCAACAGACCAAGCCAGTCTGTGCCTCACAGCTCTTTAACTTACTAATCCCTGGTCCCTCTGCCTGGAACATTCTTCTCCCAAACCTTTGCACGGCTGCTTCCTTATCCACAGGTAGGCCTCTATTCTAATGTCACTCCTCAGAGAGAGCTTCTGTCACTTTTTCATCTGAAGTAACTACATCGATTCCGCCCTTTGAATCTCCATCTCATCACTGTTTTATTTCCGTCTATGTACTCGCACTTTCTGAATGCTCCTTGCTGGTTTATGTTGTGTGCTCCCCACAAATGTAGGCTCCCGGAGGTCAGGAGACTCACCAGTCCTCATTGCTCTGCTGCTCCCTAGACCTGGAACTCCGTCAGGCTTGCTCTTTAACACCTGCTGGGCCTGGTTACAAAGTCAAAACAAAAAGAGAAAGGGGCAAAAAATGAAATTGCAAAACTGTCAAAGGAGGAAAAGAACATGGGTGCAAATAAACAATTCAAAACTTAGAGGAAGTGGTAGCAGGTAATTTTAGTGCTTGCTTTGTTTAAGGCAATAGTTTTAAATGTTAACTCATTTAACCCTCACACCACCCCCACCCCCTAAAAACTACTGTTTGCATGACTATCCAGACTTTACACGTGGGAAGTAGAAGCACAGTGAGGTTAAGTAACTTGCTTGAGCTCACAGAGCTTTGGAGAGGTGGTGCTAGAATTTAGACTTAGGCACTCTGCCTCCATAGCGCTGCTCTCTCATGCCCTGTGCCAGGCAAAATAGTGCCTGCTTAGGTGCACAGAATGCGGTGAGTTGCTTTTTTTTATTTTCCTCCTTTATTCTCTCACATTCTTTCATATTCTCTTTGAAATCAAGGAAGTTATGGGAATAAAGAAAGTGGAAAAAGAAGAAGGAAGAATTAGCAAAATAAATGGACATAAAGGAGAAAGTGGATTCGAAGACTTAGTACAGGGGAGTTATACTAGTTTATATGTAAACTAGTGCCAGTGCATCTTAAGATTTTGTGCAAGGAACAACTTCCAACAAATGTGAGAAATACTACAGAAAGCTGCCCCTGCTGCCTGCGCTTTGGCACTGGTTTCTCTTGAACGTGCTACATGACAAGATTCTAACGGGGCTTCACTGAATAATCCTTTTTTAAAATGGTGAGAACAGACTTTATCTTGGTTTGTATTGAGGCAAAGAGTCTAACACAGAGTCTCCACCCTGTGTTGAAACAAGAGTATAAATCCCCACCAGCACAGTGGCAAATGAACACATTTAAGTATCCTCCTTTTCCAAGTTCCTGCTTTTCATTCTTACAACAACGAATAGTATTAGGACATCCCTATTCCAAGGTTCCAACATACTATTGTATATTTAAAACACGTGGGTCTATTTGTCAGGATTCATCATATCCTCCCTTCATATTAACAGGAAGCAGGGCTCAAAATCTCTGATCCCTGTAATATTATTATGGCTAGAGGAGAAAACCTGGGGAAATAGTTCTTCTCCCTGTGGTTGTCAGGCCACATATTTTATCTTGCAAATGTTGGCAGTGAGTTCAGCTCACCATTCACAGATAATGTGCATTGAAGCGATCATATTAATGATGAGTAGACCCTGAATCTTCCTTACACAAACAGTCCCACAGTTACTGACGAGATTTGTTCCTTAAAGTTCTATGTTACTTGAACTTCACTATTGCAGCAAACGGGGCCCTGAGCATCTTCCTAGCCCTATATCTCCAAAGCTTAGGTCAGTGCATCATTTCTAAGATGAACTAACTACCCAACTACCAACCCTACTAAAAAGTGGCTGAGTGGTTTATTTTTAGTTTGCTGATATGTGTGTGCATGTTCGTGTGTGTGATAACTAGCACTGATTTGTAAAATTTTGAGTAAGCACAAGATAACCTCAGCTAATCCCTCCACTTTATATTACCTCTAGAATTAATTAAATAATAAAATAAAGGAGATACTAGACCAAGGAGTCAGATGGAGAACACTGTGTCACTGCTAAGTAAAATATTTGAAATTTGCTCCTCTTGCAACTAGAGTACTCCTGAAACTGGGATAGCAATCAAAGTCTTTACTGGCTACTTGGTAAAATGGCTCTTATGCTACCAAGGCTCCACTCTGTCGCGAACTCCGACGTAACCCAGAAATGCTCTATGCTGAGGTAGAAGTATATGTTTGTGTACATACCTATGTATACATACACAAAACTGCACATATATAACATATGCATATAATCATGTGATTCAGTTTTTAAACACTATCATGCTGATGAAATAGATTTAATATTTTTGAATACGTAACTAAAATATTTTCATTATGGAAAATCTTTTGTCCTTGGGGAAAGTGGAACCTAGCTTTAAAAAGAGAAGTTGTAGATTGAATGTGTGTGTCCCCCACCAAATTCATAGGCTGAAACCCAATCCCTCAAGGTGACAGTGTTCGGGGGGGTGGGTCTTTGGAAGGTGGTTAGTGTGAAAAGATGGCTGTGTAAAAAAGCAAACCCTCGTAAGACATCAAATCTGCCAGCACTTTGATCTTGAACTTCCGGCCTCCAGAACTGTGAGAAATAATTTTTTATTGTTTGTAAGCTACCCAGCCTATGATATTTTGTTATAGCAGCCAGACTAAGACTGCTTAGACAATTTTAAGTCTCAAATTCATTTGTTTCATTTGAAATGGCTTGTCTCATGTGTAGCATGACTTCTAACAGATGTAAGAAACACTATAGAATGCCAACCCTGATGTTTTAGTACAAGGTTCTCTTGAATGTGCTGTATGAGATTTTGATGGGGCTTCACAAAACAGTCCTCTGGTTAAATATTGGGCCCCAATCCTAGAGATTTTACCCTAAGTCACAGGAAAGCACTAGAAGACAACATGACATAGGAGAAGTCTCCATTGGGCATGAGGGAGAAAGCCCTTCCAGAGGGGGCAAAAGGAGCCACGAAGAAGACACAGAAAGGGAGAAAAAGTCAAATGTTCCCTTTTTCTTTTTTCCAGCCGGCTGTCAGCCTCTGATGGAAAGCTGTGGTCAAATTACCCAGACACCCTTAGTGGAAATCCCCAGTTCAGCAGCTCCTTCTCTGCCTCCCCAGAGGTGGCCCCGGAAGCCTGCCACCTTCCTGAGAGGCCAGTCTTCACAGGGCACCAGGTGACAATGGAGTTGGAGCAGGAGAAAGAGAATGGCCCTGAGAAACGCCCAGCAGTCAACTCCAAATTCCACCATGTTCTGAAAATCGAAAGTGCTTTGCGTGACTTATTGGATGGCAAACATGACACACTAACATGAAGCTATGTACAATTTTTATCTATCCCACTTATTATAATGTATTTGATTACACTGTGCTGGTTATAGATGATATATTGTCTACACACCTATCACATTTATACATATATAATCAAAATATATTTACCTGGCCCCACTGGTTTCCAATAAGGGAGGAGGGACTGTATTGAAAATCGAGAGTGATTTTACAGGCTGTTCTTCTGTAGCACCTGTATGTGTTCCTGACAAACCTTGCATCCTACCAAATTGCTCACTAAAAATAATAGGCTCATAGGGAAAAGAGTTGCAACCCATCATTCAAATTCTATGCAACTTTGTGAACAGAGGAGTAATAAAAATAATCATTGTCACTGTGGACAGCAGGATCAATAAAATGGCATTGGTCCAGTCAAGTTAGCAATAAAGTATATAAAACAACATTGAGTCACCCATGTCCACTAAGATGGCTGCCAGTCAGCCATGACACTTTGGTTCAAGAGGGAAAGGACCTAAGTCAGAGCAGACACATCTGGCAAGGAGACACACCGAAGATATCCTCACACATGATCAAAAAGCCATGTCTGCAGAATGGAAACAATCATAGATAGGCTCCTAGGGAAATTCTCCACTTGGTATCATGGGTGCCCAGACACTTATCAAGAGGCCCAGAGGGATGGAGTCCACCACGTTCAAGGTATAACTGAGGCAGGCTTGAGACAGCTGAGCTCCACCCACCAGAGGGCTGCCCCATGCCACACTGATCTCCCTTGCCATCAGCCTCCAGAGGCTCTGCCCTGCTGGCCCGAGGACTTTGTCTGCCCTGCTGCCCACCAGGCTCCAGAGATCCTTCCTTGCAAGACCCTGACAACTCCCTTGCCCACCGTGCTGTCTCCCAGACCTGCAAATGGAGACTCTGGGACTCGGGCTCGTTATCCCCCATTGATTGCTGGGTGTGTGTTGTATTTCTCTTAGATTGTTAGAGTGTGAGTAGGATATTAATGTATATTGATGTTCTACTTTGAGTAAACCTACATTCAATAAAAGCTGAGTGAATAGCACAGTTACCTTGTATGACTCTTGTTTATTCCTTGGTGCCAGGTTGCTCAGCAGGCAGGTAGCCAAACGGTTGCCTGGCTGACTTATAGGAAAGACTATATAGCAAACATACAGTCACAAAAGTCACCTTGTGAGATAACTGACAAATTAACAACAATAAACATGAATATCTTTTGATCTCAGCAGGGCTGCAGGCTGCCTCGGGGTGCTAAGGATGCACCATAACATGGAGTGGGGTGCAGATACCGGGGAGCTCTGACAAGAGCTCAGTGTCTGTCCGGCAGCATGAGGGGTGCTCCTCTCTGAGGAGGGAGCCACACAGGTCAAGGGCTCATTTTGAATTTTCCAGGACCAGAGCTGAAGGAGTTCCTGTCTGTGCAGAAACTACGTTGAAGGATTTCCTTTCCTGCTGAAAGTCCTAATTCTACTTCCATTGTTTTTGCTCCTCTGACTTAGGAAAAGTAACACAACTCTCACTTTATCCGACATTATTCTGTGAGTCACCGATCTCAGATCTAAGACTATGCTTAGGATCACAGGCATGGGAGTCAGATCCACTGGGACTGAACCCCAGCAGAGTACTCACTGTAAAAGACAAAACAGGTATGTCCAAAACCCGCCACAGTCCTGACCTCGAGGAACTCAACCCAGCCTGGAGCGTCCGATAACACGCTACCCTCGAGCTGATGGGAAATGACAGATAGGAAAAAATGAATGAAAACATCTGTCTAGACTAAGACTTGACCGGAAGAGTGGAGCTTTGGCCAGGTCTACAAGAGTTAGCAAGCCTTCATTTTCAATCCCTTTTATTGTGATTTCTGGGGCATGAGAGGAAGAATACTGAATTTGTACATAATCTACTGCTTCTCCTTGAACTGCCCACTTCACCTTTCTGAGTCTTTATTAGCAAAATCCATCTAACAGCATTCTTTGGTAAAAGTAGAGCAAATGAGATGGCAGGTGTGAAGGTGCACTGAGGAAGCATCAATGCTCACATTTACTGAGCACTTCCTAAAGCTGAGCATTTGACAAAGGACCTCGCGTTCATGTCTCATTGAATCCTCTCTTAAGGATGCCCTATTACAAATCTTCATTTCCACAGATTAACGAAAATCCCCAGCTCAGACAGTAAGCGGTAAACCCAGACTCCTGCCTGGGAAGCCTATGGGTGAAGCACCCAGACTCTTAACAGTCACTAGTGCTGTTTCCTGGTAGTAGCAGATACTCCATTCACTTGGAAATAACAAAGCTGCATTTAAAGAGATATTCTCAATTCAAATTGTTTTTATGACTCAAACAACCTTTTTCCTTTCTTTCAAGAAAAGGTTTTCCTGTTTCTACAGCATTAATCCCTGGGAGCAATCATTCTCTCCTTCATTGCAACACGTGCCTTAAATCAGCATCCTGAAACCCAATGCAGATGGCAAGTATAGGCCATCTATGATCCATGACTTTCATATATAAGTGTTTTGTACAAAGTGAACTTTTGTTTATAAACATTAAAATGCTAACCCCCCTTTTACACCCAGAGGTGATCTTTCCTCACTGTGAGTGAAAGGCAGCACTGAGGTGTTGTGTAATCAGACCCATCCTAATCACTGGGGTAGAAACAGGGCTTCAACCATGGCAGCACAGGGGTATGCACGTGGAACCAGCTGAGCCAAGGAGAAGCAGCCCCACACCTTTATCTTCCCCGTACCCCTTTGTCAGACCAAAGGCACCCCTGGAAAGTAGCATCCACTTCTGCCTTGGGGAAGCAGCTTGAGTGTATACGTCATTTCTATCGTTGGCTGCGCCATGTAGAACATAACTTTCTGCTTATTATATGTCACTACTAAAGCATAAACTTCTTGGGGTCTAGGTAGATGAATTAGTCACCTTTGCATCCTCAGTACAAGCACAGTTCCTAAGGCAAAGTATCTACGCAAGGGTTGAATGTATGAGAACTTACGTTGTCTGAAATAGAAATATGTATTTTAATCTTTACCGCGTTTTCGTATGTTATATAATCATGAATCACAAGATAGTAATAACCAGTAGCATGACTAAATGGAGAGTTTGCATAGATTCAAAATTATTGAAAGGATATTGGAGATTGTCAACTCTTTGTTTTTTGGGGAGTGGGGGGTTTACACATAAGGCCCAGAGAGGTTGATTTACCCAATAACAAGAAGTCCAGCTAAATCTCAACATTTCCCATCTAGCATTTTATTTTCTACTATCTCCTAAACAGAGATGTAAGTCATTTTGGATAAAAAAGAGCTTTTGAAATAAAGTCAAACTGGAGACTTACTATCTTAGAAAAGTTCAGAACTCAGAACTGGACATATATATTTTTATGTCTGGGAAGATGCAAGGGGAAGTCTACTTGGAAGAAAGAAGATAGTGGGAAATAGTAGAGAAGCATAACATGTATGAACCTTGACCTCTCTTTGTGTATTTCAAGACATCAAAGTGACCTAGAAGGATCACACAAAGAAAAGAGGAGGCCTTCCCAAACCCCAATGTGGCCTGGCACACTCACATAATAAGGGTTGTATGGCAGACACTGAGATAAACAGACAAGTCATCTCCAGCCCGAGGTGACAGTCCAGGTCTCAAGCCAGCCGGAGAAACCTGAGCGTTGAGACCAAGAGCAGCTTGCACACCCGGAGCCCAGGCTGTTTGCCATGCAGTAGAGCAAAATAAAGTCCTACAGAACTGAGGCTTGAGTTCGAACTCCAAGGAAACACAGGAAAATTTTTGCACAGTAATAAACTGGCTGCATAAACCCTCATGAAAGGAAAGTAATCCCACCTCTCATCTATCATTTGTATGCACTGCTGACCAAAACTTCCATTCAAACTCAGAAGCTGTTTCCCTATCACTTTAGCACTAAATCTTTCACTTCATAAAAAAGGCAGTATCTTATATGAAGGGGTGTTTTTTTGGGGGGGTCACATGGAAGAGTTTTTGGACTAGGACATTCCTGCATCGGTCTGAACTCACAGGTAACGATGAGCGATGAATGTCTTTGGCATGAACACCACATATCCCGTTACAAACTTTCTATTTTGTAAGCTGTCCATACTGCAGTGTGAAAATGTCTATTAGATTCCCCAGAGCCATGAAGCAGGTAAAAGATTTTAGCAGCCCTGGACACAAGGCAGCCCATAGAAATATGAATGCAACTACAGGAAATAACAGACAGTCACCATTGTAAACTATTTTGTGCCTGGAGCCAACCCACAAAACTAATGCAATAACAGAGATTCTAAGTTAAAGCTGGAAATTGCTACCCAGGTCAGGCTGCTCCCCGGAGCCCAGATAGGATTACTCTGGGTGCGTTCTGGAGCACCACAGCTGGTCTAAGTTTTCATTGTCTCATATAATGAACTTTCACTATTTCCTTTAATAACCCTCAGCCCCCTGTCTTGGATTGGATAGTCAGTCTGAATTTATCTTTTCCCAATTTCAGTTTTTTATTCCTCCCTTATTTCAGACAAAGTTTTTAAAAAAGCCATATATACTGTACAACTGTACTTATTTATTATTTAGCTCTTTACCTTCTTATTTAAGGTAAGAAATAAGATTTTCTTATTTAGCTCTTACGTTCTCGTAGAACCTTTGCTCCTTTGATACATAGGTCGATTTTCTGTGAAATCTGTACAACTTAAGATTCCCTCCAGTAATTCTGAGACCCAAAGTAGATGTATCATAATAGAAAGAACAGTTGATTGGTCAGGGTGCCGGAGCGTAAGCAGGGTCTTTATTCTAATATTCCATGTTTATCAGAAGAAAAGAAATTACTTTGGTGCTATATGTCTTGCTGTTCCTCTCTGTAAAGCCTATGATAATATTTCTGTGGTTTCTATCTGCCTCCTGGATTTTCTCTCACATGAAAACAAGTCCCTATTAATTTGGCATGGGGGAAATCAAAACTAATTTCTTGCTAGCTGCATAACATTGCGCTTCATGGTGACAAATGAGTACTTGGTGCACTTTCACCTTCATACAGTCTTTTAACCCCCCCAACCCACACGGCCGTGTACCCGTCTTGAAGAGTTTGCTGTCAATGGTAGGAATTATTCTGATACATTTCTTTGAGCAACTGGTATGAAACAAATCATCTTTACTTGCAGAAAGAAAAAATATAATGCTCATCTACCTACCCTACCCTAAAAACTATAATGCTTCTGACTACAATGGTATCAGTTTGAGTTCCACTCCATTTGTAGTCAAAAATGAAACAAAAATCTATGAATTTATAATGCATTCATTCCCTTTATTCAGACATATTAAAATAGCAATAACAATAAACAATTCCATTTTTGATGAGAGATTTTCCCCTTGTTAGAATCAAATGTCCTAGTAAGTAAAGCTGTTCTTTAAAATGTTCTAGAGATGTGTTAGTCTGGGTCCTCTGGGGAACACGGGTCCTCCAAGAGGGATGCTTGCATCAAGATGGTACTGGATGTGCACAGGGAGCAGCCTCTAAGGTGGCCCCTGTGACGCCACACCTCCTGGTGTTTAAGCTTTGTGTAGCCCTTAAGTGTGTGCTGGCCAAGTGAGTATGACTTTGAATACTCAAAAGATTGCTCAGCAACTGTCAGAAAGCTCACATTGTCTCTCTGACCCAAAGAATAACAGCCATCAGAGTGGAAAGGGCCAAGTGAAGTCCACGATACTTTCCTCAAAACCCAATGTAGTAAATCAAAAGCTATACCACATTCTGTTTGGAATTTCAGATATTGCTGTTAGCCTCAGACTCAAATGATGTAGAAATATTGCTCACTGTCATGTCCCCATCAGATAACCAGTATAGCCATTCCAAAAAGAAAGAAAACTAGAAGATAGATTAAAAGAAAGATTATTGTGGACCTTTGAAGGATGAAAGACAAGGATGTCTCAAGAAGAGGCAAGTGGGAAGACTTATGGAAGCAGGGACAAATTGTGCAGAGTTTTGCCTCGCATTCATGCTTACCAGAGAGCATCTACATTAGGAGAGTCACTGAAGATCCAGAAGAAAAAGCTAACTCATCCAGTGCAGATAAACCAGCTTTTGTCCTTAGCCACCCTGGTGCCAGCACAATGGGATCATAAATAGAGTGGCCATGCTATCGAGGGATGGAGACAACACGTGGGGCCGTTTCCTGGGAACCAGATCAGCAGTGGGCACTGTGATTACTCCACTAACACTCCTTTGAAAGGGCTTCGGTAGGGGATTTTGTTTAGGGTTCTGTTTGTTTTATTTTATTCTTAAGAAATTGTGGCCAGCTACTACCCTGAAGCATGAAAAACAGAGTGGAAAATAACATATGGAGAGTGACTATAACCTAATGGATGCTCCATAGGACACGCTGTTGGTTCTCCACCCATTTCACCATAGCAACAGCAATGGGAGACAGTTTCCAGCGTGCTGATAACTACCTTTTTCATGTCCCTTTTTCTCTCTTTTGTCTCTGCCTGAAGGTTTTCTCAAACACCTTTGGAAGCTCACTAAGCTACCAACAGGTATAACCAGGAAGCATGGGAGAATCAACACCCCAAGGACAACTCTCAAACAGTAAAGAATGGCTGCTGGTAGCTACGTAGCCAAGGAACCCCATCATTCATGAAATGATTCTGAGATGTGATTCTCACATGATCCTTTTAAAACAATATTGATCTATAGTTGCCTGTCATCATAACCCGCTCATCGATGCATTCTTTATTAACTTTTCTCCCTTCCTTTTCTTTTTCCCTATCATTCTTCCTGGGACCACCTCCTCGATACACAATCTAATTCTCAGATTCTTGTCTAAGGGTCTGCTTTTGAAAGAACACAAGCCAAGGCAAGATTGATTGTTTAAAAAAATAATAACAATGCCTTGTACAGATTAAAATAAAATACATAACAACGATAACACAAACTTCAGGGAACTGACAAATAAAATGTTCTGTGATTTTTATGTTGTCTATGAAAAGGAGTGGTAAACTACCAACCAACATTAGTCTTCGGTAAGTCAACGGTGCATGTTATAATTTCTAAGAGGATCACTAAAAATTTAATAAAATAATATACATCTTTCAAACTAAATTATTATACAGTATAATCCAATAAGGACAATAAGAAAATGAAAGAAACATAGAACAGGAGAAAGCACCTAAATACATCAATAATAACATTAAGTACAAAAGGCCTAAAGCACCAATTAGAAACAGAAACAATCAGACTATGATTAAAAATACATGTACGCTCCGTACAAAACACATTGTCTTTGCCTGATTTCTCCAGAAGGCAAAGCTGAGGCAAAAACTTATGTGCACAGACGTAAAAGGCTATGGGCATGATTCAGAGTAGGGAAAATTATAAAACATTTAAAATAGAAATATAACTTGGCAATTTGAAACAAGGGAAAAATTAATGGAAAAAACACTAACAAGTTCTAGAGATTTAATATATAGCACGGTGATTATAGCTGAAGATACTGTATTATATAGTTGAATATTACTAAGAGAATAGATCTTAAATGTTCTCACCACACAAAAAGAAATTATATTAATGCGATAGGATGGACCTGTTAACTAATGCTATGGTCATAATTATTCTACAATAGATAAAGGCATTGAATCAACACATTGCCCACCTCACCTCACACAATGGTACATGTCAACTATATTTCCATAGAACCAGAAAAATAAAAATGATACATATATAAGTAAATAAAATTTTAAAAAGCAACAAAAAAGAAAAACCACTATTATGAAGATAAAGTTATATGGTAAACTAATCCACATTAACATTAAAATTAAGAATATTTGATTACTAAAATACAATTCTAAGGAGTTAAAAAGCAAACCACAGGAAAAGAAAAAGTATTTTAGGGGACTTCCGCCAAGATGGCGGCGTAGGTGGACGTACTACACCGCCGCTCACAACCAGAGAGTTTAAACAACAAACTCAATACCGAAAAATAAACAACCAGAACGGACAGAATCGAACTGAAGGGAAGTCCGACACCCAGGAAGTTAGGGAGGACATACATCCAGGCCGGTAAGCGGGGCAGAACCCAGCGGAGGAGCGGAGTGAGAGGCAGTTTGCCCGGAGGAACTCACCCTGGGTGTGCCTAAACAAAACACTACCCCGAGCAACGGGTGAACCTCGCAGGCCGGCGGCGTAACCGGAGAGGCCAGTGGGAACCAGCAGGGCCAAGACTGGTGGAAAAGGCAGTGGGGAACTGGGGAGCAGAGGGTGATAGGGAGTGGCGGTGAATGGCAGACGCCATTGCTCCCTCCCAGGCCCCGCCCCCAGAGGAAACGTCACAAAAAAGTGACCCAGGTTACCAGGCACTGACAAACACCTAAGACTCCTGCAGGTGCACCGAGATAAAAAAGAATGAAAATGGCCAAAACGAAAGATCAGAACAAATTACAACTAACGGACGAAGAGATAGCCAAATTAACAGATGCCCAGTTTAAAACACTGGTAATCAGGGTGCTCACAAAACTGGAAGAAATAGTTGAACACATGAACAATACGATAAAGATAATGGAGGAAGATTTACAGGGAACCAACAGGGAAAAAAAGGAAGCTGGGACTCAAACCAATGGGGTGGACCAGAAGGAAGAAACAAGAATTCAAAAAAATGAGGAGGGACTCAGGAACCTCAGAGACATTTGTAAACGACCCAACATCCGGATCATAGGGTTGCCAGAAGGACAAGAGGAACACCAAGAAATTGAACGTATTTTTGAACAGATAATGAACGAGAACT